>ML368011.1:0-98756 GCA_005239505.1 Nicotiana paniculata
AAGTTGTGTACATGAGTGTAGTTTGATTGCTCGAGGACGAGCAAAAGTTTAAGTGTGGGGTCTGTTCAAGTACGTAACTAAATTATTCCGCATATGCTACTTGACTATTTGTTTTCATTAGATTATTGCCAAGTATTGTTGCACACGTGTTAAAAGTGTTGGTCGTTCCCTTGATTTTGTTATGGTACATAAAGGTTGAGCTGGATGACAGTGTTACGATATTTACATATATTCTGGTTGGTTTCATTATGAAATAATATTGGATACAACTTGTGAGCTATATTGTGTTATGTTTACAATTGTTGAGATAAACGTGTTGTGAAAGGCTTGGCCTGAATTGTGAAAGTTTTTGATAAATAAATCAATTGATAGTGATAAGGGTGGACAATATGATAGTGATAAGGACGGCCAGGGAAAATAAATGATAATGATAAGGGTGTATAGAGGAAATAAATGAGAGTGATAAGGGTGGACAGGTGGGATCGGGTTGCACGCTGCAACAAGACAGTGATGAGGGAGGATATTTATGGGTTATTTATTTTAACGCAAAGATTTGGAAAATTTACTGTTTTACTCTACATTTTCCCATATCTTGCACATTGGATTATTTTAAATTAAAGTTTCGAAACTTAGAAAGTTGTGTGAATTTTTGGTGACAGCCGAGGCCTGGAATAAGCGACTGAGTTATTTTATTTATTCATTGTTGCACTTATATTTTCTTGTTTGCGTAGAATTGTTTTATTACTATATTATATACATATATTGTCGCAGGTTAAGTTATAATTGCCCCACCTTAGCCTCGTCACTACTTCGTCGGGGTTAGGCTCGACACTTACTCAGTACATGGGGTCGGTTGTACTGATACTACACTCTGCACTCTTTTGTGCAGATCCAGGTACCGGCCAGCAGTAGAGATTTTTAGTAGTCGCTATTCATTATCCGAAAACACAAGGTATATCTGCCGACGTTCGCAGATCCCGAGAGTCTTCTCTTAGTTCGTAGAGACTGTTTTACATTTTCTCAAAACAGTTATATTTTTACTTTCAGCCCATTATTTGTAGTATTCTTTAGACGTTCGTGAATTGTGACACTAGACCATAGGGTAGTCTTAGAGTTATTTATTTAATTAGTTCGTGGCTCGGCTTATTTATTACTTTATTATTTTATATTTGGAGTTATTCTTTGGAAACCATTAGATTAATTTTACTTTAAATTTATTTTATTATGTTTAAGTGGATAATCATAGGAAAATGGCTAATCGAACTCTAACGTTGGCTTGCCTAGCAAATGTGATGTTAGGCGACATCTCTATCCCTAAGGTTGGGAATTAGGGTAGTGACAGTAAGGATCTACATGTGGGATGGGCCATTCTTATATAAGCAGTGCGCATATCAGTTGGTACGAAGGTGTGTCTCTGAGGAGGAGATGCATGCAATATTGCATGCTATCATGCTTCTCCATACGGAGGTCATCACGGAGGGGATAGAACCGCCCAAAAAGTGATAAAATCGGGTTTCTATTGGCCAAAATTGTTTAAGGATGCACACACCTTTGTTAAAAAATGTGACAGGTGCAAAAGAACCGGAACAATCACAAAGAAGCACGAGATGCCTTTGCAAAAATTCTGGCAGTAGAGCTTTTTGATGTTTGAGGGATTGATTTCATGAGACCGTTCACATACTCTAATGGTCACAGGTACATCTTGGTGGCGGTCGGCTATGTGTCTAAGTGGGTGGAGGCCATTGCTATTCCTACTAATGACGCAAAGGTAGTGGTAAACTTTGTAAAGAAGCATATCTTCACACCCTTTGGGACTTCAAGGGTGCTGATAAGTGGCGGAGAAACTGACTTCTGTAACATTGTTGAATAATCTTCTAGAAAAGTATGGAGTTAAGAACAAGGTTGCCACCTCCTATCACTCCCAAACGAGTGGTCAAGTGGAAGTGTCAAACAGAGAGGTGAAGCAGATTCTCGAGAAAACGGTAAGTGGAAATAGGAAGGACTGGGCCGAAAAGCTGGACGATGCATTATGGGCATATCGAACTGCATACAAGACCCCCATAGGTACTTCTCCGAATAATTTGGTTTATGGGAAGGTGTGCCAATTACACCCCCCACCCCCGAGCTTGAACACAAAGCCTATTAGGCGGTTAAAAAGCTAAATATTGATATGGACTTAGCCGGCGAGAAGAGGTTGCTACAACTCAATAAGCTTGATGTGTTTTGGTTGTACACGTACGAAAATGCCAAATTGTATAAAAAAAAAATACCAAGAGGTGGCATGATAAACACATCCAACATCGCGAGTTTGAGCCAGGTCAAGCAATTCTCTTGTTTAAGAGGTTGAAGTTTTTCCCTGAAAAGCTTAAATATCAATGGGCAGGTCCTTTTGAAGTGGTTAATATGAAACCTCATGGAGTAGTGGAATTGCGTGATACGAGTTCCGATGCGACATTCTTGGTAAATGGACAGAGAGTAAAACACTATTGGGGTGGCGACATTGCACGTCACAAGATCTCGATGGACTTGGTCGATGCGTGAAGAACATGTTGTGTCATTCCGCAACGTTAAATCGAACGCTTCTTGGGAGGCAACCCAAGAATTTTCTATTGTTTTTCGTAGTTTACTAACTATTACCGTTCGTTTTATATTCTTGAATTTTTTTTCTTTTTTTAGGATTTCCTTAATTTTTATTTTACAGGAGTTAATTCTTGTATGTGTTTATTTATTTATTTTTTAAAAAAAATTAAATGATAGGAATGTGACCGAGCCCCCTATTCATGAGGATGCTATTGCTAGGCCAGAAGGGGCCATGATAGATGTCGTAGATGCTTCGAGCACTCACTCAGTTGTTGCCACTACTTTCCCCCCGGCTTTCCAGACCACTGCTGTTGAGGCCCTTCCACAGACCACGGAGGAGCCCTTCACATCGACTTGAGGGAGTTTCTTATCACCCTACTCTACTTTATTTGTGTGCATTGGGGACAATGCATGGTTCTAAGTGTGGGGTGGGGGTTATTCGTTTTGTGTGGATGAATGTACTCAACTATTACAATATTTGTTGCTTTTGATATTGGTGGGGTAGTAATATTCATTGAACTAATGGCCTGTAATAGTTCGTAAATTCATCTATAAGCAGTAACTCTCAGTCTCTCAGTCTCTTGTTGTGTCTATTTGTAGTAAGTAGCCTTATAATAATTGGTAAGCACAAAAGAAGAAAAAAGGGCTTTTCCCGACGATGGACTACGTGGATAGTTTTCTCGAGGGATTAAGGTCCTTGGAAAAATACAAAAAGATTTTAATTTGATTCTTGGGATTAGTGTTAGTATTAGGAAATTGACAGAAAAATAAATAAAAGCACAAAAATATTTTATTTTCCTTGAATAGTTAGAAAATTTAATCTATTAGGTAATAATCACCCTTGGTTTTTTTTTTGGCCATCAGTTCCTTTCCAAGGGATGAAGTTTTGAATTGGGTATTAGTTTTTATTTTTAAAGTAGTGTAGGATATAAAGACTAAGACTAAATTAAGCACATTATGTCGCTTGTTTGATACCAACAGAGTTAGACCTGAGCATGTGGATTATAACTTTCTCCATGAGTTAGAAGCTTAGGCTCATTTTCTTAACTCTTGTGCTAACTGTCATGCTATGTGCATTAAAATTGTGGCTTAACTCTGTACTAGCTTTGATTGAAAGTTGGAATATATCCATCCTAATTAAATCATGTGCCATTTTATGGTTAGATTTTTGTATAGTTCCATGTAGTACATTTGTGTCTAGAACTTGCCCTGCATGTGAGTTGAGTTGAAATCCTAGGTTTTGCTCGGTTTGAAATATGATTTAGGCATTTTTTGATCCTTTTCGAATTGTAATTCTACCAGAAATAAAATCATCCTTGGTTAATCATTTTGAGCATGTAGACCTTTTAATTGGCACCCATATTACAAGCCTATACTCTTTTTCTTCTTAATTGATATTTTTTATCCTATTACCTCTTAAAGAACTTTAATTATGAAATGAGCGCTAAAAGAAGTAAGAAGAGACTAAGTGTGGGTGGATTTTAAGTGGAAGCAATGAAAGGAAGAAATGTGCACTTGTTTTGTAAAAGAATACACCACTAGTGAAAATTGCAAAAATAGTTGAAAAAAAAAGAGAAAAAAAAAAGAAAAAAAAAATATGTAGATGAATAAATTGATGTCTTGTGCTTACTAGTGGAGTGTAAATGACAATAGTTCTTAAGGAAAGAGGGAATAATTTTGGGGAGTGATTTTATTTGTGAAATTGAAGTGTATTGATGAAGTGCGCTTAAAGTTTATTATGTGATGTGTTAACGTGCTTAGGAGGATGAACCACTATTCCTTGATATATCCTACCCCTCCCTTAGCCCACGTTACAACCATGATAAAGTCCTTATTGACTTTAGACTGTGCAGGCGTACATTAGTAGAGATTTACATAATGGGCAAGCATATGGTACCTTTTGTGCGCATGTGAATTTCTTTGGAAGAGTGAGTGATTTCCTCTATTGTTTGAGGTTCTTAGAGTATGTTTGAATTTTATTTGAGTATGTGGACTATATCTCTTTGATTTGTGGTGAGGGAACATGTTTCATGATAGATAAGTGACTTTATTAAGCTCTTAAGTCAGAGAGAGTAAGTTGGCTTGAAAGTAGTTATACTAAGGAGTCAGTTTCTAAGGTTGAGATGTCCTGAATTTTCTAGTTGATTAGTTTGAACTATTCAATAGTGTGCTAGGTATGATTTTAACATGGAGACAAAAGAGTGAGATGCATATGTAGGGGGCTAATTGTTGGTATAAACCAAAGTCATGGGTGCTTGAGCTTAATGGAAATGTGTGGCTTGGTAGCGATAAGCTTAATTTTGTTCGATCTATTGTAGGCTGATTCTGTTGCGTTTTTATTAAGTGGTGTGAATGGGAAATGGAAGAGGCACCTCTTGGGTGTTAATTGGAAATGGTATAGGCACCTCTTGGATTGCACATCTTCATCTCACCCTTTCATTGGGATGTGAATGGAAAATGGAAGAGGCACCTCTTGGATTGCACCTCTTCATCTCACCCTTTCATTATATGTAAATAGAAAGGCTTAGCCTCATTTTCCAGCACTGAAAAATCTGAAATCTCTCCCCTCAATTTTCTGTATACTGCATTGGTTTTTTTAAAAGCAACACATAAGCATTTTGTGTGATTTGCTCCACCATTTTGAGTTCGTCAAAATTTTGTGATTTGAAGTGGCGCTATCACAAAATAGTTATCTCGTTCTATCCTTGTAACGACCCGTCCGGTCATTTTGAGCTCTAGCGCATCGTTCAACACTTTGAAGTCGTGAACAACTTCATTTCAGGTATTATGACCCGTGGGCATGGTCGGAATTGAATTTCAGGAAGTTCAGAATTGATTTGGAAAGAAAATTCTCATTTCAGAAGCCTTAAGTTGGAAGAATCAACTAAGAATGGAATTTTGAGTGAACGACATCCGAATTAGGATTTAAAGGTTCATGTAGGTTCTTATGATGATTTTGGACTTGGGCGTATGTCCGGATAGGATTTTGGATAACCCGGGAGCGTTTCGCCAAATATTGTGGAAGTTAGCATTTTAGAAGAATTTCATAAATTTAGGCTTAAAGTGCATTTCAGTGTTGTCGATGTCCGTTTGGGATTATGAGTCTGGGAATAGCTTCGCATGGTGATTCTGGAGTTGGGAGCGCGATCAGAAGTGAATTTGGATGTCCGTAGGTCATTTTGAAGTCATTTGGCTAAAGAGAGAAATTTGAAGGTTTTTGAGAAATCTGACCGGAAGTGGAAGTTTTGATATCGAGGTCGGAATGTGATTCCGTAAGTAGGAACATGTCCGTAATGTTGAATATGACTTGTGCACAAAATTTGAGGTCAATCGGACGTGATTTGATAGGTTTCCGCATCGGATGTAGAAGTTGGAAATTACAAAGTTCATAAAGTTGGGATTTGGGTGCGATTCATGGTCTCGATGTTGTTTGATGTATTTGAGGCCTCGAGCAAGTCCGCATTATGTTTTGGAACAGGTTGGTATAATTTGATGGGCCCCGGGGGCGTCGGGTGGTTAACGGATCAATGTTTGAAGTTTAAGAAAGTATATAATTTGAATTTTTTGTGAGTATTAGGATGAATTTTCATTTCTTTGTCGTTATGTGGTAGTTTCGGAGCGTGGTGCGTCCGTTGGAGTCATCAGAAGGGCTTGGAAGCCGGTATTGGAATTTCTGGGTGAGGTAAGTCTCCTTTCTAACTTTGTGAGGGGGAATCGTCCCCCTAGATGAATTAATTCAGTACATGCTATTATATTCGGGGGCTACGTACGCACGAGGTGACGGGAATCCGTGCGTAGCTACTATTATGCCATGTCCGGGTAGTCTAGGACCCACTAGCATGCCTTACATGTTGTACCTGTAATCCTGCCTGTAACATTAAACTACTAATATAATCGAAATGGTAATTGAATATCTAAAAGAAGACTAGAGTTCATTTTCATTAATCTTCTAGAAAAGGGAATTGATTCCTCTGTGGATATTTGGTGTACCTGGACTGGGTTGTATTATGGAATATCATTAAACTTGACAAATGAGTTTCAAAAAAAAGATTTAAAAGCTATATTTCATGTTCCTTTATGAAGAATTTACCACTTTCCTGAGAAAAACTATTTTCTTAATAAAATACGGATTTATTATGTGGATTTGTGTAACTTTGGGTGCCTGAGTCGCATGTATGATTAACAAGCAGGATGACTCTGTATTTGTGTGTGTATTCATATGAGCACCTCAGTCACAGGTATGATTCGCGAGCAGGCTATCCGTATTATTTTTAACCGTGTCGCATGATCGATTCGCGAGCAGGGCAGATAGATGCATCTATTGTTCGAGCCGTTCGACCCTTCGACAGTGCACAATTTATTATTTTTGGTCCGCGCCGTTCGACCCTCGGCATTGGTTGCGTATGATATTTGCTGGGTAGTTGCTATGATTTTACCTGATTACTGGCCTGAAATATTAAATTATCAATTGAAATGACAGAGATTTAAAGTTATTAAAGGAGATTTTGGAAGAAGTTGTTCCTTCCCCTCGAATAATTGTTATTTGATTAAATCACCCATGTTGATTGATTGTATTAATGTGACAAAGATATAAAGTGTTAAAACGTGATCGGATTTGAAAATATTTAAATCCCGATTTTTATAAATTGCCTATGATAATCATTCTTAGTGTCATACCTAAATATTCTGATTTGACCTTTAGTAAGTGTCTGATTTGACCTCTCATCACTACCTCTCTGAGGTTAGGCGGGCGACTTACTGAGTACACGTTATTTTTGTACTCATGCTACGCTTACTGTGCATTTTATTGCACAAGTACTTTCATAGCAATGTGGAGGATTCAGAGACTTAGGCGAGCTACATCATCCGGAGGCGATCCGTAGTTGACAGAGTCTCCTTCGTGCTGTATTTATTTCATTTTTAAATTCCTTGTCTAGTTGTATTTCGGACATGCTTTGTAATGAGTGTATAAATTCTTAGAAATTTCTCATGTACTAGCGACACCGGGTTCTGGGATATGTGTTGGGGTATAATTGTTAAAGTGTAATACTTAAGCTGTGGTTTTAATTAACAAATTTCTATTTGGTTAAAATGTAATAAGAGCAAGTAAATGTTTTTCATAAATGTTTTAAACCGGAAATTATTTTGATTAATTAATGATTGGCTTGCCTGACAATGATGTCCGGCGCCATCACGACCTTAAGGATTTTGGGTCGTGACAACATGGTATTAGAGCGCTAGGTTCCCGTAGGTCTCACGAGTCATGAGCAAGTCTAGTAGAGTTTTGCGGATCGGTACGGAGACGTCTACACTTATCTTCGAGGGGTTACAGGGCTGTTAGGAGTACTTCCCTTCTTGATTCCTCATCGTGCGAGTTGATTCCTTTGAGGCTTATGCCTATTTTCATTCCTACTCAATCTTACTCGTCGAGAAGCGCTTGCTATGAATAAGGAATTCGAGGAAATGAAATGGTGCTACGAATGTAATTCGAGATTCTTCCATGTGTAATTGGTCGTGTTTGTTGTTATAGTCGTGCAAAAGGGTAATATGTTGTTTCAGCTCAGTGGTTGTGTTTCTGGGAGCCTTATGTTTATGCTCAGGTAGTGATGATGCTTGCGATTGGTTATCATGTGATGTCGATATGATGATAGAATGCTTGTTCGTATGTTGGGGATGATGAATTGTTTGAAGGGAGGTCTTCTCAGAGTGTGATTTCGAGATTTCGGTATTCTAGTGCCGCCAGAGGAAAGGCATTTGGGTTATGAATGGTCCGGTTGGGGTTGATAAAGAAGTAAGACTTGGTGTCTGCAAGTGAGATGGGATATGCACCTGTGACGTGTAGTCGTCGTCATTGATTGAATGTAATGTGTTAAGTTTGGCGGTGCTATGGTTTCTTCGGTTGTGTGGGGTCCGAGTATTGGGAAGGAGTATTGAAGAAAGCGGTTGGCAGAGAACGTGAGGTGTTGTGGTTCAGTACCAGATAAGAGTTGGTAATGAAGGAAGATAGAGAAAGATGATCTTCGGAGAGCTTGAAGTCGTGGTGATCAACTGGTTTGAGAGCTACAGAGAATGGTCCTGAAGTGAAGCTAGGCGGTGGTTCCATCTCTAGGAGGCTAGGTGTAAGAAGTGGAAGTCGAGCAGTCGCAAAGTGGGGGAGCGGCAGCATAGCTTGGAATTTGAAGATATTGTCGCGCATTTAATGGATGTCCATGAGGAGCGGACGTACTAGTAAAGTTGGTAAATGAAGCAGGGCATATGATGGGGCATTGAAGTAGTAGAGAGCGTGCATTTTAGCGTTGTTGGGAGGTGTCCGCGGGTGATTTCCAAAGGTAGGTTATCTTCTGTGAATATGTTAGCGATGGCAGGGTTGGCAGGTCTCTGTGAGGGGTTCTAGTGGCTATTCGGTAGGAGGCGGAATCTGTGAATGATGCAAGATAATTTGAGTATTTAGGGAATGCTAGCAAGAGTATCTGGAAGAATTTGACGGATTGGTTGAGTTAGATCGCGTTATCAAGGAGAAAGGATCTCATCTGGGTCTAGAGTGGTGCAATGAGTAGCTTCGGGCTAAGTGGGGGAGTCCCACCATCTGCAGTTGGGTTGTAAGGTTGTCTTCGCATAGGATCGCGGATTGTCAGCGTGTTGGCGAGTTATTTCAGCTAAGCGAAAGGAGTAAAATGGCGATTGTTAGTAGAATCTGATGAATTTGTGCAAAAGTTGGCCTTGTCGGGCTAGGGTTAGGCTTTGGGAGATTCAGGATTTATGCTTAAGGCGTAGGTGAGTTGTCAGGATAGTGACTCGGTCACGTGTTTCCTTGAAAGGGGTGTTCCTGTGCTAGAAAAGCCTTGGAGTTGATTGTATTCGAGGCCGGTTGGAGTGGGTGACTCCCAATAGCGGTCCTAGTGAGTTCAAAAGTTAAGAATGCGGCGTTTAAGGGTTTCAGGCAGCAGTATGATCGAGAATTGAGCATTTGTAGAGTAATTTCTGAGAAGAAGGAAGATGGTTGGAATATTCTATGATATGTTTCAGCATGCAAGATAGTATTGGAGGAGTGAGAGGAAGAAACTCCGAATTGTAGAAAGATTATCAGGAGGGTATGAGACAGGTTACGGGATTTAGGTAGCATAGTCTCGTGATTCAAGGTCACTCGAGAGGAGAAAGGGTTGAGTTTTCTATGAGTTGGAGGAAGTTGCTATTATTCCTGAAGCAATTGAAGATGATTAAAAGAAGATAGATTGATTAGCCATGGTTGAAATGGCACATTTGCGGCAGTGATCGGTTCCTTTGATGTGATTTAGTTATGCATGTGCTTTGTGTCGGTGTGTGTGGGGCCTGTCGGCCGTCGTAATGGATCTCATGTGGGAGCATTTGAGTGCTATGGCCTGTCAGGTGTAGGCAGATCTCGGAAGGGTTATGGTGGTAAGGACTACTACTTAAAGATTTGCATTATTGGGTGATAGTGGGAATTCACTCGTGTGTTGAAATGGTACTCTTGAATTGAGTTAAGTAAAAGGTTTCTACATGATGAAGTGTTCACCCTATTGGTGGTTCAGAAGTTATGATGGAATTCGTGCGTTACCTCATATTGGCATGTTAGGTGCGGTAAGCAGTATGTAACTGGGAGTAAGAATCGAGATTGCGGTTCGGTGTTAATAAGGATGTCATGAGCTTGGAAGAGCAAGAAAAAGTTATTTGAAAGTTCAGAGTAAGCGAGTGATACTTTCAGTGTCACGTGAGATAGATATTCGGTGGAAGAGGCTATGTACCCTGGTTATGGGTTCTTGATTTGTCTTACAACGTAGTATGGCCAGTGGTGGATGTGCAGACTTGTTGCCTTGTGTGGAAGGTCGTGGAAGCGTGACCGCGAAAAGATTGTATAAAGTGTTACATGTAATCACTTGATGGATTGAAGATTTGGACTGAGTATAAAGAAGTGCAATGTTGTTTATTTGAGAATTTGTGCCTAAGAGGCGTTCAGTTCATTTGGTTGTGAATCATGGGATGTTTGTCCTGGCTATGATGGTTGTTCTTGCATATTATGAGAGAAAGTGGGTTAATATTGACCCAGGTGAAAGTTATTAGCTTAGTTGGTGCGAGCAAGGTGGCTCGATGTTTGTGGATGGATTTAAATATGATTATGGGCTCCGTATGAGCCAGGCATGTTCATTTCAGTAGAGCGCTTATCATGGAAGGGTATTAGAACATCGGATGTTGTTCCGTCTTCATCAAATCCATGTGTTATTATGATTGTGCCGTGGGAGTTGTGAAACGTCTTGATAATCTCCTATGTGTTGAGTTCCCGCGTAGTGGGGATGTTATGTGAGCAGGATAGCTCTTGAGATCCAGAGTGTATATATATATATCTCACCTCAGTTGTGTTTGAGTTATGTAGCATACGGCTTTATCAGTCTCCCCAAGATGGTATTATGCACTTAGCGTGCTTATGATTGATATTCAGTAATTCGTAATAGTGAGCAAATCAGCTCCGCATATATATATATATATATATATATATATATATATATATATATATATCTTGTAATGTAAAATATATATTTGGGGTGATTTGTTGTCTGAGCAGTTCATACTGGGTGAGACGGGACTATTGGATCAGGTATCAGGCAATGAGGTTATGTGAAGTGTATATTAAAGAACAAATACCATTATTCAGGTTCATAATGAAGTGATGATTCTAGTCAAGATGAGGTATTCAAGGATTTGTTAACTCTGTAGTTGAGTATGAATTTCTACACATTTCCTCTGTTATGGTGGTATCATCAGCATTATAGCAGGATGTATGTATATATATATCGTGAGGTGCATTGGGAGCATCAGATTCGTGGAATTTTTGCTTTTAAGGTTCAGGGAACGTCATTATGGTTAGATGATGAATCTTGCGGTGCATGGCGCTAATTCAACAAAGGTACGAAGTCATGTTCTGGCATGTCATGTGGTAACTGATACAGTGTTTATATATTAGAACTAGGCCTGGCAGAGGAATTTCAGGTGTTTGAATGAATTCTGAGCTTATTGAATGGATAAACTAAGAAATCTTCAGATGTGATCAAGCTAATGTACTCAACTAGGTTGTGGTAGCACGGATAGGTGCTCGAGGTGTTAAACAGTGATTTCAGGTAACTCCAGAGCAGTTCTTAGCACGTTCGAAGACCAACGTCGGTTTAAGTGAGGAGAATGTAACGACCCGACCGGTCGATTTGAGCTCTAGTGTGTCGTTCAACGGTTTGAAGTCGTGAACAACTTCGTTTCAGGTATTATGACCCGTGGGCGTGGTCAGAATTGAATTTCAGGAAGTTTAGAATTGATTTGGAAATAAAAAATTCTCATTTCAGAAGCCTTAAGTTGGAAGAATCAACTAAGATTGGAATTTTGAGTGAACGACCTCCGAATATGGATTTGAAAGTTCCTGTAGGTTTGTATGATGATTTCGGACTTGGGCATATGTCCGGATCGGGTTTTGGATAACCCGGGAGCTTTTCGGCGAATATTGTGGAAGTTAGCATTTTAGAAGAATTTCATAAATTTAGGCTTGAAGTGCATTTCAGTATTGTGGATGTCTGCTTGGAATTCCGAGTCTAGGAATAGCTTCGTATGGTGATTCTAGAGCCGGGAGCGCGATCGGAAGTGGATTTGGATGTCCGTAGGTCATTTTGAAGTCATTTGGCTAAAGATAGAAATTTGAAGGTTTTTGAGAAATCCGACCGGGAGTGGAAGTTTTGATATCGAGGTCGGAATGCGATTCCGAAAGTTGGAGCAGGTCCGTAATGTTGAATATGACTTGTGCACAAATTTGAGGTCAATCGGACGTGATTTGATAGGTTTCGGCATCAGATGTAGAAGTTTGAAATTTCTAAGTTCATAAAGTTGGGATTTGGGTGAGATTTGTGGTTTCGATGTTGTTTGATGTGATTTGAGGCCTCGAGCAAGTCCGCATTATGTTTTGGAACAGGTTGGTATAATTTGACGGGGTCCCTGGGCCTCGGGTGGTTAACGGATCAATGTTTGAAGTTGAAGAAGGCTGAAGGTTACCGTCATCTAGTGTAACCGCACCTGCGAAGCTTTGACCGCATGTGCGGAGCCGCGGGTGCAACTAAGGGCGCCGCAGGTGCGAGTTTTGGGCTGGAACTGAGGAGGCCGTATGTGCGGAAGATGGGTCGCACCTGCTGAAGCGTAGGTGCGAAGATGGGACCGCATAAGCGAGAGATGCTGGGTTGAGTCAGAGCCCCACCTGCGATGGAATTTCCACACGTGTGGAGCCGCAGGAGCGGCTATTGGACCGCGGGTGCAAGGAGGCCTGGGCAGAATGTTTTAAAGTTGGGTTTTTGTCATTTATCACCCATTTTTCATTTGGCATGGGCGATTTTGGAGAGCATTGCAAGGGGGATTTTCGTCAAGCATCAAGGTAAGTAAATTCCTCTCGTTTGTAAGATAAATACAAGATTATATGCACGGATTAGGCATGGAAATTGGTAGGAATTTGGGAAATTATTGAAGAAACCTAGGAAATGTAAATTTTGAATTTAGCCACGAATTTGAGTATGGAATGTAGAGTAAATTGTATGATTGAACTAGTAGGGGTATGGGTAGAATGTATCTTCGAGAATTTTGGATTTCCGGGCATGTGGGCCTGAGGGCATTTTGGTCATTCCTCCGAGCGGGATTGGGAAAGTATATAATTTGAATTTGTTGTGAATATTAGGATGAATTTTCATTGCTTTTCCGTTATGTGGTAGTTTTGGAGTGTGGTGCGTCCGTTGGAGTCATCGGAAGGGCTTGGAAGCCGGTATTGGAATTTCGAGGCGAGGTAAGTCTCCTTTCTAACTTTGTGAGGGGGAATCGCCCCTCTAGGTGAATTAATTCAGTACATGCTATTATCTTCGGGGGCTACGTATGCACGAGGTGACGAGAGTCCGTGCGTAGCTACTATTATGCCATGTCCGGGTAGTCTAGGACCCACTAGCATGCCTTACGTGTTATACCTTTAACCCTGCCTGTAAAATTAAACTGCTAATATAATCGAAATCATAATTGAATATCTAAAAGAAGACTAGAGTTCATTTTTGTTAATCTTCTAGAAAAGGGAATTGATTCCTCTGTGGATATTTGTGTACCTGGACTGGGTTGTATTATGGAATATCATTAAACTTGACAAATGAGTTCAAAAAAAAATTTAAAAGATATATTTCATGTTCCTTTACGAAGAATTTTACCACTTTCCTGAGGAAAAACTATTTTCTTGATAAAATACGGATTTATTATGTGGATATATGTAACTTTGGGTGCCTGAGTCGCATTTATGATTCGCGAGCAGGATGACCCTGTATTTGTGTGTGTATTCATATGAGCACCTGAGTCGCAGGTATGATTCGCGATCAGGCTAGCCATATTATTCTTAACCTTGTCACATGATCGATTCGCGAGTGGGGCAGATAGATGCATCTATGGTTCGAGCCGTTCGACCCTTCGGCAGGCACAATTTATTATTGTTGGTCCGCACCGTTCAACCTTCGGCATTGCTTGCGCATGATATTTGCTGCGTAGTTGCTATGATTTTACCTTATTACCGGCCTGAAACATTAAATTATCAATTGAAATGACAGAGATTTAAAGTTATTAAAAGAGATTTTGGAAGAATTTGTTCCTTCCCGTCGTTTAATTGTTATTTGATTAAATCACCCATGTTGATTGATTGTATTAATGTGACGAAGATATAAAGTGTTAAAACGTGATCGGAGTTGAAAATATTTAAATCCTAATTTTTATAAACTTCCTACGATAATCATGCTTAGTGTCATACTTAAATATTTTGAACTAACCTTTAGTAAGTGTCTAATTTGACCTCTCGTCACTACCTCTCTGAGGTTAGGCGGGTGACTTACTTAGTACACGTTGTTTTTGTACTCATGCTACATTTGTTGTGCATTTTATTGCACAGGTACTTTCATAGAAATATGGAGGATTCGGAGACTTAGGCGAGCTGCATCATCCGGAGGCGATCCGCAGTTGACATAGTCTCCTTCGTACTGTATTTATTTCATTTTTAAATTACTTGTCCAGTTGTATTTCGGACAGGCTTTGTAATGAGTGTATAAATTCTTAGAAATTGCTCATGTACTAGCGATACCGGGTTCTGGGATATGTGTTGGGGTATAATTGTGAAAGTGTAATACTTAAGCTGTTGTTATACTTAACAAATTTCTATTTGGTTAAAATGTAATAAGAGCAAGGAAATGTTTTTCATAAATGTTTTAAATCGGAAATTATTTCGATTAATTAATGATTGGCTTGCCTGACAATGATGTCCGGCGCAATCATGACCTTATGGATTTTGGGTCATGACAATCCTGAGAGGAATTAATCCACAACCTTGGACATTGTGATGGGATTAAATTCCTTAAGAAAACACAAGAAATTTGTGGGCTCGCAATTTTTTCTACTTTGGTTTTTCCTTAAACTAACATTTATTGATTTACTGGTTTTGAATACAGAGTGATAACAAGCTTAAGAAATTTATTATTTATTTCCGTATTCATCTTACATTCTGCCATGGGAGACTAAAATCTTATTGATTTTTTACTCCCGTTCTAGAGATTAAAATCTTCGGATTTTCTACTCCAAATTGAGATTAAAGTCTTTGTGACTTTCTACTTAATCTGAGATATAAAAACTCGGTTGCTTGTATTCGGTTTGAAGATATAAAAACTTCACCGAGATACTAATTTTTTTTATCATTTTCTTTTACAGAAAAATGACAATAAGTGCGGAACAATAGAATGGTTCTGTTGGGACTACTTCTGCAATGGCAACTGCATTTTCAAGTCGCACAACTCATGCACCGGCGATGGCACTGACAGAAAAAATCGGAAAGATTTCGGTGTGGGCTTTAAGGGTTGGCAGCAGAAAATATTATTCTACCTGACCACACTCAGTTTACAACACTTTATCAGCGAAGACGTTCCAATTCTGGGAGAAGAAACTCCTGAAAATGAGCGATCTGTGGTCACTGAGGCACGGAAGTATTCTGACTTCTTATGCAAAAACTATATTTTAAGTTGCTTGGAAGACGGATTGTACAATGTTTATAGTATCATGGAAACATCAGGAGAATTGTGGAATGCTCTTGAAAATAAGTACAAGACTAAAGATGCTGGACTAAAGAAGTTTGTGCCGCCAAATTTCTGGATTTCAAAATGGTTGACAGTAAATCTATCATAACGCAAGTCCAAGAATTGCAAGTTATTGTTCATGACCTCCTTGATGAAGGTATAAATCGAGTCAATATTTTTATTCAAGATATTGATTATTTTACTAATTATAAATTTATGATTGAAGGTATGGTCATAAATGAAGCGTTTCAAGTTGCGTCTTTTATTGAAAAGTTGCATCCGCTGTGGAAGGACTTTAAGAATTACATGAAACATAAGCGCAAGGAGATGACGCTTGAAGACCTTATTGTTCGTCTACAGATTAAAGAGGACAACAAGGCTTCTGAGAAGAAGTCTCATGGAAATTCAACAATTATGGGTGCAAATATTGTTGAGGAAGCTTCAACGAGCAAAAACAGAAAGAAGTCGTCTGGACCGAAGAATTATCCAAGCAAAAAGAAGTTACAAAGATAATTGCCAAAACTGTGGAAAGGTTGGACACAAGGCTGCTGAATGTCGTGCACCAAAGAAGGACAAGAAGAAAAGTCAAGCAAACATGATTAAGAAGAATGATGAAATAGACGATTTATGTGTCATGCTTTCGGAGTGCAATCTAGTCGGAAGTCCTAGAGAATGATGGATTGATTCGGGGGTAACTCGTCATGTTTGTGCTAACAAGGGGTTGTTTACTTCTTATTCTCCCGTTGGACCTAATGAGACAGTTGTTATGGAAAATTTCGCTACTGCAAAAAGTGAAAGAACGGGCAAGATAGCTTTGTAGATGACTTCTGGCAAGATTGTGACTCTAAATGATGTCCTTCATTGTCACGACCCGAATTTTCCTCTGTTGGGTATCGTGATGCCACATAGTCTTAAGGACTAGGTAAGCCTAATACTCATGGAATAGCAAGAATAATTAAAAAAATCAAATATTTTTCTGAAATAAAGAATTCCTTTATACAATGCATATTCCCAAAACCCGGTAATACAAGTCATATGCTCTATAAGATTACTACAACTTCTAAATACAACTATTCGGAAGTAAGTAAAACAGTGTAAATACAGAATAGGAAGGTGACTACGAAGCCTGCAAACGCGACGACAGGTTTACCTTGAGTCTCCTCAGCAAGAACCCGCATAGCTACTAACGATCGATACCCGGATCTGCACAAAAATGTACAGAAGTGTAGAATGAGCACACCACAGCGGTGCCCAGTAAGTATCAAGACTAACCTCAGTGAAGTAGTGACGAGGACTAGTCAAGAAACCCACTGGTGTAATAAATTAACAAGCATAAATATAGGAATGACAGGGCATGACACCTATCTAATGACAACACAATATAGTTAACAACATAACAACTACAATGCGGAAGGAAATACATAAATTAACAATGAAACATCATAATAATACACAGAATGGATGGACGGGAACACAACCCAAGTCCGCAAATCACAACACAATAAAGGCAAGTAATAACTCAACACTGCATTCGTCTCCACAGTAGGCCTTAGCCACAAATACCATTAAAATGGTAAAAAATCTTCGAGTGTAAACTTTCACCTGCAAATTTCTATATTGAAAGCTTTAAGGTAATATTCTTTTTAAAGGAAAATTCTTTTGAAATATAATTTTTCCCAAGAGATGCCTCTTAGACATAGTTTTCTTCAAGATAAAATCTTTTCAAATATACTTCTCCAAAGAAAGTGTCATTGAAACATAGTTTTCTTCAACATAAACATTTTCCAAATATTCTTTTCCAAAGGGATATCCTTCAACATAGTTTTTTATTTAACATAAGCATTTTCAAATATTCTTTTCCAAAGGGACATCATTCAACACAGTTTTGTTTAACATGAACATTTTTCAAATATTCTTTTTCCAAAGGAATGTTCTTCAAACATAGTTTTATTCACGGTAATTGTTTTCAAATTGGACTTTCCAAATAATTGTCTTTCAAACATAATTCCTTTGATAAAGTCTACCGGGATCCCGTCCCGTAGTTCCGAATTTATCACACAATACAGAGGATCTCCTGGACTACGTCTGTAGTCCCAAAACAATATGCAGTTCCGGGGTATCTCCCGGAATATGTTTGTAGTCCCAAAGTATATATGCAGTGCTGGGGGATCTCCCGGAATACGTCTGTAGTCCCAAAGTAAATATGCAGTGGTGGGGGATCTCCCAGAACACGTCCGTAGTCTCAAAGTAAATATGCAGTACATGGGGGATCTCCCAGAATACATTTGTAGTCCCCAATTTAAATATGCAGTACAGGGGGGGATCTCCCAGAATACGTCTGTAGTCCCCGATTTAAATATGCAGTACAGGGGGGATCTCCCTGAATACGTCTGTAGTCCCCAATTTAAATATGCAGTGCAACAACCAAAGACCACAATTATAGCACGACAGAGAACTCGTACATCACCACATCAAATACAAAGCAATCATGACAATGACACAAGGTACGGCGAATAAATCAATGTACGAACTTCAACTCACAGGGAAACAGTAGAACATCATTCACAAGGAATAGTCACGATAAAGAATACTAAGTGTAAAGAGAACAACTTGACTGGGTAAAAACAGACAAGCAACAAATTCACAAATTCAAGTTAATAATGAGAAGACAACATAAGTCAAATAATTCCAAGTACGGACAAGTAGACTAAGATATAAGTTATCTAAACCCCTTATGAGGTTGAGAAATTATGAGGGATATTCAACGATTCAATTAATTATAGGTAGTTTATGAAAATATAGCATGATGATAGAGAGGTAAAACCTGTGGTTAAGTCAAACAGGGTCAAGTAGGCGGTAAGGGTAAATCCTAATGCAATTATCTCTAATCAAAGCATGTCTAGGTGAAACTAGCAAATAAGAAATCAAACATATCAAGAACAACTTCATACGAGGTGAATATAAGGACCTAAGAACCCTAAAGGTCAACCTTCTACAAATAAGAGCACACACTCGTCACCTCGCGTACACGGACAAAAATCAACATAGAAGACTCCAATCCTAAGGGGTAATTCCCCCACACAAGGTAGGCAAGATACTTACCTCAACCGCTCGGATCAAACTTGAAATCACGTTCTTGCCACGAGTAACCGACTCCAAATGGCTAAAATCTAATCAAATCAATAGCATCGTGTAAATAATACTACAAGCAACTAGTTTAACTAATAAATTCGAAGCTAAGACGCAATATTAGGAAAATCGCACATAAAGGACCCCGGGCCCACATCTTGAAATTGGGTAAAATTTACAAATTATGAACACCCGCTCATTTATGAGAACACTTGAACAAGAATCATCAAAATCCGACGTCAAATCTCACTCAAATCTCGGATTTTTAATTGGGAATATTTTTCTCCCATTTCCAAACTTTTACTTTCAAACTCCTTGACTAAACGAGGAAAAACACAATAGATTAATGCAATAAAACCAAATTCGAGTAAGAAATCGTTACCCACAAGATTTGTCTGAAAATCCGTCAAAGAATCGCCTTCTCCCGAGCTCAAAATAAAAAATGTAGTGAAAATGAAAAAACCCTCGAATATAAACTCTCTGCCCAGTGATGACCGCACATGCGGATAATTTATCGCACCTGCGGACCGAGGTGCGCATCTGCGCACGAACAATTAAGGATCCAAACTCTGCACTTGCGACTCACCTACCGCACCTGCGACTCCGCAAGTGCGGCCCATCCTCCACAGTTGCGGTCCTTCTCCAGTCTAGCCCATTCCACATCTGCGATCATTCCTCCACTTCAGCGGACTTGCACCTGCGGCCCCCTATCCGCAGGTGCCGAAAAATCAGAAGGTTTCACACCAACAATAGCCTAAGTCCAAAATCCTTCCCGTTGAGCATCTGAAACACACCCGATGTCCCCCAGACCTCAACCAAAACCACCCACAAGTCCCATAACCTCATTTCAACCTAGTCGATCCTTCAAACCACATCACATAACACCAAAAACGAGGATTATACATGAATTCAAGCCTAATAACTAAGCATTCTTTCCAAATATACAAACGATGCCGAAACACGTCAAAACTAGTCCGAATGACCTCAAATTTGACACACAGGTCACAAATGACATTACGAACCTACAACCACTTCCGGAATTTCGCTCCGGGCTTGATATCAAAATTTCACCTATCGGCCAAAATCTTCGAAAAACTAACTTTCGCCAATTCAAGCCTAAAACTACCACAGACCTTGAAAACACATTACGAACGCGCTCCTCAGCCCAAAATCACCATACGAAGCTGCGGACATCATCCATAGCTTGTTCCGGATCCATTTACATAAAAGTCAAATTCCAGTCAAAACTTCACCATTTAAGCTTCCAAAACAATAGTCCTTCTTCCAGTTCGACTTCGAATCATTCGGTAACTGAATCCAACCATGTACGCAGGAAGATATACACAATGTGAAGCTGTTCAAGACCTTTTGCCGCCGAACGAAGCTTAAATTCTCAAAATGACCGGTCCGGTCATTTCATTCTCCCCCCTCTTAAAACCTACGTTCGTCCTCGAACGTGCCAAGATTTACAAGATTTACCTCGAACTCATCCAATCACTGGATGCACCCTTCCAACACACACCCACAGGTGATCCCATGTCACCCCAATCTATACAAGATTGACGACACCATAACAACTGTAATTTAGCCTTCCTACCAACACCGATAAGCCTCATACCCTAATTTCTCACCTTCTCCCTACTACAAAAAAGGTCCGATTCTAAATCCATATCCGGTATCAACCTCAACAAGCTGCATCAACTCCGGACTACACTCACAAGGTATGACCACACAACATAACACACCATACAGAGGCCCTTGATAACACTTCTGATCAAAATAGCTGCCCGAAATCAACTCAACACCGACAATTAGCTTCATATCCGACAGAACTCTATTCCAAACCTCCATCACACTGATAATAATGCAAGAAACACGAAGACCTCATAACTTTGACACCTGAATCACCAAGCCACAACTAATACCACCGAGTACACACCCCGCAAGATAAAACTCAAGGAGCACAGAACGAAAGTGACTGAATATGAAAGGAGGAACACATAAGGAAACTACCAAACAAGCCCGACAAGCACAACTCTCTATCAATGCTAACCTACAAAACAATACAACAAGGAAAGAATTAAAGCACATGAAAAATTGCAAGGATCCCATCCTGGTATAATTTCTATCACGGCACACCGCACGGTTTAACACCTCAAAATTACAACACATGTTGGCTCCCACACCGGTGGAGCATAAGAATCACAACTTGTAACCACTATACTTAGGAATCACATCAAGCCTACCGTACTGGACAACATGAATTTACTACTAGTCTCGTATCTCTCAGTAATGAATAGAAACGAATGATAGACACGAGTTACCACTCACAAAATCTTCCAATATGAGCAAACACAAAAATAGAGTGCAAAGCATGAAACTCACTCATAAACAAAACAACAAATGAGGGAACTCGTCGCGACCAGCAGAGCTATAATGAAATACAAATGGTGCCCCTCTATAACAAATCAAAACATACATGTACAATAACATCTGGCATAACAGCCTCTAGCCTACTATGCAAGACACATCAACGGACCGGGCGTCCCCCTTTTGGGCGCCCTGTACTCACCTGAATGCCCTGTTGTAACACATTTGCCTGGAGCCTGGGAGAATCTCTCATCCTGTCACTGGTATCTCCACACTCAAAACAACCTTTCTGCTGGTGTGGCTATGGAAACTGTGCGATACGAGAAATCTGAGAGCCACGAGCATCTGGAACCCCATGCGAAGTCGGTTATGCAAACTGAACTGGCTGACCCATAAAACCTCTACCGTGACACACCCTACCTCTAAAATAAGGACCAAAAGATCTCTCTCCGGTCTACGAGGCCTCCTCGCCTCCCTGTACCCTCTCTCCTGATCTCGTCTATCCTCTCGCTCCCGGTCCCACATGCCCTCTAACCGGCGAGCGATCACTACCACCTGTTGAAATGAAACATATGACTCCAACTCTCGAGGCATGCTGAACTGAATATCATGTTTGAGCCCTTCAATGAATCTATAGACTCGCCCTTTAACTGTAGCGACTAAGGCAGGTGCATGCCTGGACAATCACTGAATCTGATGGAATACTCTAATAATGACATAGTACCTTGGCGCAGCTACTCAAACTCCACGCACCATGCATCCCGAAGGGACTAAGGTAAAAACTCTATTAAGAACGTCTCTGAAAACTGACCCCATGTAAGTGAAGCTACTCGGCCGGGCTACGTAACTCACATGGCTGCCACCACTGATAAGTCGCTCCCAGAAGCTGTAACCTAGTAAAAACAACCCCACTTGTCTCAACAATATCCAAAGTGTGGAGGATGCTATGGCACTCATCCAGAAAACCCTGTGCACTCTCTTAAGCCAATCCGCTAAATGTAGGAGGGTTATATCTCTTGAACCTTGCAAATCTAAGCAGATCTCCCTCAGATATTACTTCTTTGACCATGAGCTGAACTGGAACCATAGGTTGTGTCACTATGACACCTGGACCCTGACCAACGTGAACTCGCAGCTCTAGAGTGTGGAGTGTAACGACCCGGACGGTCGTTCCGTGAGATTTACCCTGTTTCCCTTATTTCTGCATTTGTTATATATCGCTATCATGTTTTTGATGTGTTGAGTCAGTTGGTTTGGGTCCGGAATGGTTATGGTGAGAATTTAGGCGTTTAGCCTTTTAAAGTAGCCTAATAGTTGAGAAAATCAACTGGGAGTTGACTTATTGGTAAACAACCTCGAAATGTAAATTTTATGGCTCGGGTAGCTTCGTTAGGTGATTTGGGACTTAGGAGTGTGTTCAAAATATTTTTATGATGTCCGGTGTAGAATTAGGCTTGAATTGGCGAAAGTTAGTTTTTGGCGATTTTCGATTGGCAGTGGAAAATAGGCTACGGGGTCGGAATGGAATTTTGGATGGTAGAGCAGGTTCGTAATGGTATTTTGGATATGTCTACAAAATTTTAGGCCAATCATAGGTGTTTTGGTTGGTTTCGACGTAGTTGGCGAAATTTGGAAGTTTCAAAGTTCTCAGGCTTGAATCCCATGTAAATTTTGTGCTATCGTGTTGTTTTTGGTGTTTCGAAGGCTCGACTAAGTTTTAATAATCATTTATAATGTATTAGTAAATTTGGTTGGGGTGCTGCGGGGCTCAGGATGGTTTTGGGTGGTTAAGGGGAAGTTTGGAGTGACCTTGGTAAATCTGCAGGTTGCTGTTGCTGGTGTTTTAGCACCTGCAGAAAGGGAGCGGCAGGTGCGGTTCCGCAGGAGCGGACTGGGCTCCGTAGGTGAGAGATTTTGTGGAGTGGGGAGTGGTCCGCATGTGCAAGGAATTTTTCGCACCTGCGATGTCACAGGTGCGGAATTGGGAGACCCCAGGGGAGATCGCAGGTGCGGAAGGACCATCGCACCTGCGAAGCCGCAAGTGCGTAGAAGTGGACGCATGCACGGGAATAGCCTGTTAAGTGAGATTCCACAGGAGTGCACCTGGGACCGCAGGTGCGGCTAAAGGTCCGCAGGAGCGGAAATGACTGGCATAAATAGTATAAAAGGGCCCTCCGCGAAAATTTCTTATTTTTCACCATTTTGCATGCGGGAGGAGTCCTTTGAAGGCAATTTGGAGAGGGAAACTCATGATTCTTCAGAAAAGGTAAGTTCTTTGGTTGCTAACGTTGTTCCTATGCTATTTTGTTCGGATTAGGCTTGAAAATTTAAGGATTTGAGTAGGAAAAGGTTGGGAAGAAGGGGGTGGAGAATTGGAAATTCTTTTGAGGTTTTGAGTAGGCAATTGCGATCCGATTGTGATGATTTTGGTATGATTAGAATCGTGGGAGGACGAGTTTCCTAGTGATGTAAAAAAATTTGAGTTCCGAGACGTGGGCTCGGGTTTGGTCGAATTTCGAGATTCTTGTTTAATTTGATAATTTTCGATTGGGTTGAGTTCCTTTGATATATATTGATGATGTTAATTTGGTTTTGGCTAGATTCAGAGCAATCGAGAGCCAATTTTAGAGGCATGAGCATTGTGGACTAGTGTCGCGGCCCAGTAGGGGTAAGTAATGGTTATAAATCTTGTCCTGAGGGTATGGAACCCCGGACTGCATATTTTCTCACTGATTTTGGAATGGAGCACAAGTCGGATGACGAGTATGTGGCGCGTATTGATTTTTGGATTGGACTAGGTCCTCTCCATGGCAACTGATGAGTTGCATATTTACTCAAAACCTTATGTTAAATTTTGTTTTAAGAATTGTGAAATATTTGGGTTGTAAGATATGTTTGGGGCCTAGTGCCGATCTATTTTAACCCCTTGGGGGATATTTTACTGTTATTCTCACTACTTTGAAACTATGATTTTACACTCAGTCTTTCTTATGAAATTGTTGACACTCTTATTTGATGATATTACAATTTTTTGAAATGAAATACTATTTGGGTCGAGAACCCCGTTTTATTTATGGCCCGAGTGGCATGCTGAGAGTGTCTGACTGAGTGAGGCCGAGGGCCAATGTTTTGAGGATATTTATTATATGAGACAGGCCGAGAGCCTGAGAGTGATTGATTCCATGATTTGGCTTGGTTATTAGCGCTTGGGGTGAAGGATCCCCTTCGAAGTCGGGGTATGTACACACCCCCAATGAGCGCAGGTACCTACCAAGTGCCGAGTTCCAAGTGACGAGCGATTAGGAGGCATGAGTGACTGTGAGGTGCTGAGGGACTGATTCTGAGTGACGAGGCTGATTATGATTCATGTTTTGCCCAAGGGGTTGCTTATGACTTTACTACTTTCACGCTGAGCTTATGAAATATGTGTTGCCCGAGGGGACTCTATATTATTCATTTCATTTTTATACTAACCTTTTCGGTCGAAGTTGTTGAAAAATATACATTATTAAAGGGTTTTTTCTGAAGTTGGTTTTAAGGCTTGATGATTTCGCATATCTATGTTATACTGTTGGAAAGGAAGGTTGTGCCTCTTATGATTTGATGACATTGATTTTATGTGTTTCTTACTGCTCAGACCCGATTGATTTTCATTACTACTAAGTTGGTGTACTCACATTATTCCCTGCACCTCTGTGTGCAGATTCAGGAGCAGATATCGAGCATTAGCCTTTATTCCACAGCGGAGCATGATTTGCGGGATATAGAAATAGATGTTCAGCGTCCGTAGCATCTCTCTTTTTCCCTCCCTGTTGTATCTAGATTTCATTTGGAGGTTTTGTATTATGACAGTATATTTTGACTTATTCTTCTAGTTGCTCATGACACGTTGGCTCCGGGTGTTAGGGTTGGCAGTATTGTATAATGTTGACCTACTTTATTCTGTAATGTCTTTATATTTATGAAATGCTCGGATTATGGAAATGGGATTTTAAAAGAAATTGTGAACATATGATTATTGGCTAGCCTAGTTCCACGATAGGCGCCATCATGGTCGGTTTAGGATTTGGGGTCATGACAGTTTGGTATCAGAGACCTAGGTTACATAGGACTCAACGGTCATGAGCATGTTTAGTAGAGTTTTGCGGATCGGTACGAAGACGTCTGTACTTATCATTGAGAGGCTATCGAACCTTTAGGAAACATTTCTAACTTTCTTGAACTCTTTCCTGTTGATCTATTGATTCTTGAAACCTGAACTTACGTTGTTTCATTCTCTCATAGATGGTGAGGACACGCCATACCTATCAGAGTGACCAGTCACCGGCTAGACCAGCGAGAGGTCGAGGCCGCGGTCGAGGCCGTGGTAGAGATAGGGGCCAGCCCGCGCAGCAGCCGGGGCAGTACCTCAAGATCCCCCTATCGATCATGATCAGGTTCCCGCCGATGGTGTCCCAGCGGGACAGGCTTAGGCACCAGCAGTGCCTATGGTTATTCTGGGTCTTCAGGAGACCCTGTCTCAGATATTGCCAGTATGCACCGGTTTGGCTCAGGCCGTTGCCATGTCTTCTAATGCCACCACAGCTCAGGTCGGGGGAGGCAATCAGACTCCAGCTGCCCGGGCACCTGAGTAGGCTGCATAGGGTATTTAGGCACCGGGGGCAGCCTCAGCTTAGCTTGTTGCTCCGGTCTAGGATTATATGTGCCTGAGGACGAGCAGCACATGTTGGAGAGATTCAACAGACTTCAGCCTCCGACTTTCAACGGTACATGGGGTGAGGATACCCAGGGATTTCTAGATAGGTGCCAGAGGATACTGCGTACCGCGGGTAATTTGGAGACCAGTGGGGTCTCAATTGCTATATTTCAGTTTGCGGGTGCTGCCTTTACATGGTGGGAGTCGCTCGAGAGGTGTAGACGGGTTGGTTCAACACGTTTTACCTAGCGTCAGTCCTCCATGATCTTTTTGGAGAAGTATTTTCCTCAGTCTGATAGAGAGAAGCAGCGCAGGCAGTTTGAGCAGCTACACCAGGGAGAGTTATCAGTTACCCAGTACGAGATGAGGTTCTCCGAGTTGGCTAGGTATGCTTCTGAGATAGTCCCTATTGATAGGGAGAGGGTGAGGAAGTTTGTGAATGGTCTTTCTTATCAGCTTCGGTTGCTTTGACTCGGGAGAGAGTATCAGATGCTTCATTCGAGCAGGTTGTTGACATAGCTCGAGATATTGAGTCTGTTCGCCGCCAGGAGCGGGAGGAAAGGGAGGCCAAGAGGCCTCGTGGTTCGGGCAATTCCAGTGGTGCTCCTTTCAGGGGACTATTTCAGCAGGGTAGGGGATGTTCATTCGAGCCTGCTCGGTCAGGCTGTCCAGCATATAGTGGTGCCTCCTCGGGGCAGGGTCCCTGTGGTTCTCAGTCAGGCCGCACTTCATTTGGTGCCCGCCCAGCTCAGAGTGCAGCTCGAGCACCTCTAGTTCAGGGTTCTTCTATGCATAAGTCTTCTAGTGGCCGTACTGGTGCTAGGGGTTTCTATCAGTCCCCGCCTCCAGCTCCAGGGAGTTGCTTTGAGTGTGGAGAGTTCGGACACGTGTAGAGGCAGTGTCCCCACCGTTCTGGTGGATCTTCTCAGCAGAGGGGCCAGCCCTCGACTTCGACTCCAGTCACTTCACCACCCGCCCAGGCAGCCAGGGGTAGTGGTCAGTCAGCCAGAGGCCACCCTAGAGGGGAAGGTCAGGCTCGCATGTATGCATTTCCAGCTAGGCTGGATGCTATGGCCTCAAATGTCGTGATCGCAGGTATTGTTTTAGTTTGTTGTTGTGATGCCTTGGCTTTGTTTGACCCTGGTTCTACATATTCCTATGTTTCTTCATATTTTTCCTATTTTCTGGATATTTCCCGTGAGTCTCTAGTCACCTCGGTTCATGTGTCAACTCCGGTGGGCGATACTGTTGTTGTGGACCGTGTGTATCCATCGTACATTATATCTATTGGAGGTCTGGAGACCCAAGTGGACCTACTGTTACTCAGCATAGTCGATTTTGACGTGATATTTGGCATGGATTGGTTATCTTCGTGCCATGTTGTTCTTGATTGTCACGCTAAGACCGTGACCTTAGCTATGTCGGGATGTCCGAGGGTTGAGTGGAGAGGTTATTCCGAGTATATGCCTAGCAGGGTGATTTCCAAACTTAAGGCTCAATGCATGGTTGAGAAAGGGTTTTTATCTTATTTGGCCTTTGTGAGGGATGTCAGTGGTGAGACTCCCGCTATTGATTCAGTTCCTGTGGTCCGTGATTTTCCGGATATGTTTCCTGCAGACCTGCCAGGCATGCCACCTGACAAGGATATTTATTTTGGTATTGACCTGGTGGCAAGCACTCAACCTATTTCTATTCCACCATATTGTATGGCACCAGCGGAACTAAAGGAATTAAAGGAGCAGCTTTAGGAACTCTTGGTTAAGGGGTTCATTCGGCCTAGTGTGTTACCTTAGGGTGCACTGGTGTTGTTTGTAAAGAAGAAGGAAGGGTCCATGCATATGTGTATTGACTATCGGCAGTTGAATAGGGTTACGGTGAAGAACCGGTATCCCTTGTCCTATATTGATGATTTGTTTGACCAGCTCTAAGGAGCCAGAGTGTTTTCCAAGATTGATTTGAGATCTGGGTATCATCAGTTGAGGATTCAGGATTCTGATATTCCGAAGACTGCTTTCAGGACCAAAGATGGTCATTATGAGTTCTTGGTTATGTCATTTGGGCTGACCAATGCCCCAGCTACATTCATGCAATTGATGAACGACGTGTTTCAGCCTTATCTTGATTCCTTCGTCATTGTGTTCATTGATGACATCCTGGTTATTCTCGTAGCCAGGAAGAGCATGCTCAGCATTTGAGGGTTGTGTTGCAGAGGTTGAGAGAGGAGAATCTTTATGCAAAATTCTCCAAGTGTGAGTTTTGGCTTGGTTCGGTAGCTTTCTTGGGGCACGTGGTGTCTAGTGAGGGGATTCAGGTTGACCCAAAGAAGATTGATGCGGTGCAGAGTTGGCCCAGACCGTCCTCAGCTACAGAGATTAGGAGTTTTCTTGGTTTGGCAGGTTATTACCGTCGCTTTGTGGAGGGATTCTCTTCTATTGCTTCGCCTTTGACTAGATTGACCCAGAAGGGTGCTCTATTCAGATGGTCTGTTGAGTGTGAGGAGAGCTTTCAGAAGCTCAAGTCAGCATTGGCAACAGCTCCAGTACTAGTTTTTCCTACTTGTTCGGGTTCTTACACAGTTTATTGTGATGCTTCTAGATTTGGCTTGGGAGCAGTATTGATGTAGGACGGTAGGGTGATTACCTACGCGTCAAGACATTTGAAGGTGCACGAGAAGAATTATCAAGTGCACAATCTTGAGTTAGCTGCCATTGTCCATGCCTTGAAGATTTGGCGGTATTATTTTTATAGAGTGCAGTGTGAGATTTTCACTGATCATCGCAGTTTGCAGTATCTGCTGAGGCAGAAAGACTTGAATTTGCGTCAGAGGAGATTTTTAGAGATCCTCAAGGATTATGACCTCACTATCTTATACCATCTGAGGAAGGCCAATGTAGTGGTCGATGTCTTGAGTCGCAGGGCAGAGAGTTTGGGGAGTTTAGCCTACCTTCCAGTAGTAGAGCAGCCATTAGCATTTGATGTTCAGGCCTTAGCAGGTCAGTTGGTGAGATTGGATCTATCAGAGCCCCCACAGGTGTTGGCTTATGTAGCCTCCAGGTTTCTCTTTACGGTCAGATTAGAGCACGCCAGTATGATGATCCACATTTGCTTGTTCTTCAGGACATGGTCCGTCGCGGTGATGCCAGGGATGTGGTTATTGGTGATGATGGGGTCATGAGGATGCAGGGCCGGATTTGCGTGCCCAATGTAGATGGGCTTCGAGATTTGATTCTAGTAGAGGCTCATGGTTTGTGGTATTCCATCCACCCGGGTGCCGCGAAGATGTATCAGGATTTGAGGCAACATTATTGGTGGAGGAGGATAAAGAAGGATATTGTGGAGTTTGTGGCTCGGTGTCTCAACTGTCAGCAGGTCAAGTATGAGCACCAGAGACCTGGTGGATTGCTTCAGAGGTTTGATATCCCGGAGTGGAAGTGGAAGCGGATCACCATGGACTTCGTAGTTGGATGCCAACGGACTTCGAGGAGGTTTGATGCTAAATGGGTTATTGTGGATCGGCTGACCAAGTCCGCGCACTTCATTCCTGTTGGTACTATGTATTCTTCGGAGAGGTTAGCTGGGATTTATATCAGGGAGATTTTTCGATTGCATGGGGTTCTAGTTTCTATCATTTCCGACAGAGGCACTCAGTTCACATCTCAGTTTTGGAGAGCCGTGCAGAGAGAGTTGGGTACTCAGGTTGAGTTGAGCACATCGTTTCATCCTCAGACCGACGGGCAGTCAGAGCGCACCATTCAGATTTTGGAGGATATGTTGCGTGCTTGAATGATTGACTTTGGTGGTTCATGGGATCAGTTTCTTCCACTAGCTGAGTTTGCATATAATAACAGCTATCAGTCGAGTATCCAGATGGCCCCGTATGAGGCTTTATATGGTAAGAGGTGCAGATCTCTGGTTGGTTGGATTGAGCCGGGCGAGGCTAGGCTATTGGGCACAGACTTGGTTTAGGATGCTTTGAGTAATGCAAAGTTGATTCAGGAGCGGCTTCGCGTGGCGCAATCTAGGCAGAAGAGTTATGCGAATCGGAAGGTCTGAGATGTGTCTTTCATGGTTGGGGATAAGGTGTTGCTGAAGGTGTCACCCATGAAGGGTGTTATGAGATTCGGGAAGAAAGGGATGCTGAGTCCCAAGTTCATTGGTCCATTTGAGGTGCTTCAAGGGATTGGGGAGGTGGGTTATAGGCTTGCTATGCCTCCCAATTTATCGAGTATTCATCCAATATTCCATGTTTCAATGCTCCGGAAGTATGTTGGTGACCCTTCCCATGTTTTGGACTTTAGCACGGTTCAGCTCGAGGGTGATATGTCATATGAGGTAGAGCCAGTGGCTATTTTGGGTCGACAGGTCAGGAAGTTGAGGTCTAAGAATATAGTTTCAGTGAAGGTTCAGTGGAGGGGGCATCCGGTGGAGGATGCCACCTAGGAGACCGAGCAAGAGATGCGGGACAGATATCCTTAATTTTTTGAGACTCCAGGTATGTTTCTAGACCCGTTCGAGGACGAACGTTTGTTTAAAAGGGGAGGATGTAACGACCCGGCAGGTCGTTCCGTGACATTTACCCCGTTTCCCCTATTTCTGCATTTGTTATATATCGCTATCGTGTTTTTGATGTGTTGGGTCAGTTGGTTTGGGTCCGGAATGGTTATGCTGAGAATTTAGGCATTTAGCCTTTTAAAGTAGCCTAATAGTTGAGAAAGTCAACTGAGAGTTGACTAATTGGTAAACGACCTCGGAATGCGGATTTTATTGCTCGGGTAGCTTCGTTAGGTGATTTGGAATTTATGAGTTTGTTCAAAATATTTTTGTGATGTCCGGTGTAGAATTAGCCTTGAATTTTTTTGGCGATTTCCGATCGGCAGTGGAAAATAGGCTATCGGGGTAGGAATGGAATTCCGGAAGTTGGAGTAGGTTCGTAATGTCATTTTGGATATGTCTGCAAAATTTCAGGCCAATCGGAGATGTTTTGGTTGGTTTCAGCATAGTTGGTGAAATTTGGAAGTTTCAAAGTTCTTAGGCTTGAATCCGATGTAAATTTGGTGTTTTCGTGTTGTTTTTGGTGATTCGAAGGATCGACTAAGTTTGAATAATAATTTATGATGTGTTAGTAAATTTGGTTGGAGTGACCTTGGTAAATCTGCAGGTTGTTGTTGCTGGTGTTTTCGCACATGCGGAAAGGGAGCCGCAGGAGCGGACTGAGCTCTGCAGGTGCAAGATTTGGCTGAGTAAGGAGTGATCCGCAGGTGCGAGGAATTTGTCGCACCTGCGATGTCGCAAGTGTGGACGGATTATCGCAGGTGCGAAATTGGGAGACCCCAGGGGAGATTGCAGGTGCGGAAGGTGCATCGCACCTGCGAAGCCGCAAGTACGTAGAAGTGGCCGCAGGCGCGGGATTTGCTCGTTAAGTGAGATTCTGTAGGAGCGCACCTGGGACCGCAGGCGCAGGTCTGCAGGAGCGGAAATGATAGGAAGAAACAGTATAAAAGGGCCGTCCACAAAAATTTCTTATTTTTCACCATTTTGCATGCGGGAGGAGTCCTTTGAAGGCGATTTGAAGAGAGAAACTCAAGATTCTTCAGCAAAGTTAAGTTCTTTGGTTGCTAACGTTGTTCCTATGCTATTTTGTTTGGATTAGGCTTGAAAATTTAAGGATTTGAGTAGGAAAAGGTTGGGAAGAAGGGGTGGAAAATTGGAAATTCTTTTGAGGTTTTAAGTAGGCAATTGTGATCTGATTGTGATGATTTTGGTATGATTAGGATCGTGGGAGGACGAGGTCTCTAGTGATGTAAAAAATTTTGAGTTCCGAGACATGGGCTTAGGGCTCGGGGCTCGGGTTTGGCCGAATTTCGAGATTCTTGTTTAATTTGATAATTTTCGATTGGGTTGAGTTCCTTTGATATATATTGATGATGTTAAACTGGTTTTGGCTAGATTCGGAGCAATCAGAGCCAATTTGAGGGGCAAGAGCAATGCGAACTAGTGTCGCGGCCCGGTAAAGGTAAGTAATGGTTATAAATCTTGTCCAGAGGGTATGGAACCCCGGACTGCATATTTTCTCACTGATTTTGGAATGGCGCACATGTCGGATGACGAGTATGTGGCGCGTACTAATTTTTGGATTGGGCTAGGTCCTCTCCGCAGCAACTGATGAGTTACTTATTTACTCAAAACCTTATGTTAAATTATGTTCAAAAGAATTGTGAAGTTTTTGGGATGTAAGCCATGTTTGGGGCCTAGTGCCGATCTGTTTTAACCCCTTGGGGGCTATTTTACTGATATTCTCACTACTTTGAAACTATGATTTTACACTCAGTCTTTCTTGTGAAATTGTTGACACTCCTATTTGATGATATTATAATTTTTTTAAATGAAATACTATTTGGGTCGAGAACCCTGTTTTATTTATGGCCCGACTGGCATGTTGGGAGTGTCTAACTGAGTGAGGCCGAGGGCCAATGTTGTGAGGATATTTATGATATGAGACAGGCTGAGAGCCTGAGAGTGATTGATCCCATGATTTGGCTTGGTTATTAGCGCTTGGGGTGAAGGAGCCCCTCCGAAGTCGGAGTTTGTACACACCCCCAGTAAACGCAGGTACCTACCGAGTGCCGAGTGCTGGGTGCCTAGTGTCGAGTGACGAGTGATTGGCAGGCATGAGTGACTGTGAGATGCTGAGGGACTGATTCTGAGTGACTGTGAGGCATGCCCTAGGGGCTGATTATGATTCATGTTTTGCCCAAGGGGCTGCTTATGAATTTACTAACGCTGAGCTTATGAAATATGTTTTGCCCGAGGGGCCTCTATATGATTCATTTCATTTTTATACTACACCTTTCGGTTGAAGTTGAAAAATATGCATTTTTAAAGGGTTTTTCTGAAGTTGGTTTTAAGGCTTGATGATTTTGCATATCTATGTTATACTGTTGGAAAGGAAGGTTGTGCCTCTTGTGATTTGATGATATTGATTTTATGTGTTTCTTACTGCTCAGACCTGATTTATTTTCATTACTACTGAGTTGGTGTACTCACATTACTCCTTGCACCTCTGTGTGCAGATTCATGAGCAGATATTGAGTATTAGCCTTTATTCCGCAGCGGAGCCTGATTTGCGGGATCTACAGGTAGGTATTCAGCGTCCGCAACATCTCTGTTTTTCCCTCCGTATTGTATCTAGATTTCATTCGAAGGTTTTGTATTATGAAATTATATTTTGACTTATTCTTCTAGATGCTCATGACACGTTGGCTCCGGGTTCTGGGGTTGGCAGTATTGTATAATGTTGACCTACTTTATTCAGTAATGTCTGTATATTTCTGAAATTCTCGGATTTTGGAAATGGGATTTTAAAAGAAATTGTGAACATATGATTATTGGCTAGCCTAGTTCCACGATAGGCGCCATCACGGCCGGTTTAAGATTTGGGGTCGTGACATGGACGCTGAGAGTCTGGGCTCCTCCCCCGGTCGTTGAAGTAACTGGTGCAACCTGAAATAACCCCACCTGAGCCAATGTACCAAACATGCTCAGGAACTATGCTAAAGTCTCCTGATACCCGGGGTAATGATGTGTGGCTAGAATTCATGGTTTAACACGTTATGTGCCTTGTATTTTATGTGCGTTAATGATAAAAATACACGTTTTATGTGCCTAATTGGGTTTATTTTATGTGTAGGTGAATTGGAGATGGAATCCGATAAAAAGGGATGTATGAACGTCAAAAATATGCTCAAGAGTCGAAAAGGAGTGACCCGGGCTATAGCCAGGGTAAGCCTTGCGTTAGTGGGGCGTTTGGCTCCTAAAGCCAGGGTAAGCCTCGCGTTAGTGGGGCGTTTGGCTCCTAAAGCCAGGGTAAGCCTGGCGTTAGTGGGGCGTTTGGCTCCTAAAGCCAGGGTAAGCCTGGTGTTAGTGGGGCGTTAGAGCCCAAAAGTCAGGTCTGCCCTGGCGATAAGGGGGCGTTTGGGGCTTAACGCCTGGGTTCCTGTCCGGTCAATTCCGAGTTTTGAAGATTTTAAGTGTTTCTCGGTTGGAATAGGAGTCCCCTACACGTTTAGGGATTATCCTAAACATATAAATAGACCCAAGAACCCAACTTTTAAGGGAAGAAGCCATTAGAGAAAAGAACAACATGTGGATTACTACTCAGTGAAGCAAACATTGATTTTCATAGCTTGTACTTATTATTTTGTAATTCAATTATGCAAGTTATTTTAGAATTGGTTCTTATGAATATGAGTAGCTAAGTTTCTTAATCTAGGGTTTTGGTGGAACCCGTTGGGGGATAAACTTATGGTGATATTAATATAGTTTGGTTGATTGTTCATCTCTATTTGTTCAACTACGTTCTTGTTGTAGTTAATTGAATGNCTAGTAAATTATCATAATTACTTGAGAGAGATTTATGATAGATAGAGTGTTCATGATTGATAGAGATAATTAATCGAGTTATATGAAATATCTGAGAAGTAAGTTCACCAACGGGGGAAACCATAGCCTTAGACCTTTATCATAATTGTTTACAACACATTGTTACTAATTGTTAGTTTATTATCATTGTCAGTAGAACTAGTAAACATCACCAATTTATATTCAAAAAGTCTTGAGAGAATTGACTGAGTAACAGTTGTGTATTCTAAAGACTTGGTTGATACGTGAAGTCCCTATGGGATCGACTTTGGGCATAATACCCCAGATTATAATTGCAACGCCCGCTTAGTCTTTTATTAGACATAGTTGAGCGTGATCAGGTAACAACATGCGCCTCCGGTGCCTGCCCCCCAACTAGAACTGCTGGTGGCTCCTCAACGGCTACTCTGGTAGGTGGCCTAACTACGGCACGTGCTCCTCGTCGACCTCGGTCTCGGCCCCTAGCGACATCTGTCTCAGGGGTAACATCATCAGGAACCGCGGCTCGTGTCCTCACCATCTATGAGAGAATAGAATGATAAATTTCAAACTTCAAGGTCAATGAACTCGCACGATAAGAATGAAAGAAATGGAATTGTGCTAATAGTTCGGTAGCCTCTCGAAGATAAGTACATACATCTCCGTACTGATCCGCATGATTCTACTAAACTCGCTTATGACTCGTAGCACCTATGAACCTAGAGCTATGATACCAACTTGTCACGACCCAAATTTTCCTCTGTTGGGTATCGTGATGGAACCTAATCTTAAGGACTAGGTAAGCCTAATACTCATGGAATAGCAACAATAATGAACAAGAAAAATCAAATATTTTTCTGAAATAAAGAATTCATTTATACAATGCATATTCACAAAACCGGGTAGTACAAGTCATAAGCTCTATAAGGTTACTACAACTTCTAAATATAATTGTTCAGAAGTAAGTAAAACAGTGTAACTACAGAATAGGAAGGTGATTCTGAATCCTGCGAATGCGACGACAAGTTTACCTTGAGTCTCCTCAGCAGGAACCCGCACAGCTACTAATGATCGATACCTGGATCTGCACAAAAATATGCAGAAGTGTAGAATTAGCACACCACAATGGTGCCCAGTAAGTATCAAGACTAACCTCAGTCAAGTAGTGACGAGGACTAGTCAAGACACCCACTGGTCTAATAAATTAACAGGCATAGATATAGGAATGACAGGGCATGACACCTATCTAATGACTACACAATATAGTTAACAACATAACAACTACAATGCGGAAGGAAATACAACAATTAACGACGAAACATCATAATAATACACAGAATGGATGGACGGGAACACAACCCAAGTCCAGAAATCAAAACACAATAAGGACAAGTAGTAACTCAACACTGCATTTGTCTCCACACTAGGCCTTAGCCACAAATACCATTAAAATGGTAAAATATCTTCGAGTGTAAACTTTCACCCGCAAGTTTCTATATTGAAATCTTTAAGGTAATATCTTTTTTAAAGGGAAATTCTTTTGAACTATAATTTTTCCCAAGAGATGTCTCTCATACATAGTTTTATTCAAGATAAAAGCTTTTTAAATATACTTCTCCAAAGAAAGTGTCATTTAAACATAGTTTTCTTCAACATAAACATTTTTCAAATATTCTTTTCCAAAGGGATATCCTTCAACATAGTTTTTTATTTAACATAAGCATTTTCAAATATTCTTTTCCAAAGGAACATCCTTTAACACAGTTTTGTTTAACATGAACATTTTTCAAATATTCTTTTTCAAAAGGAATGTTCTTCAAGCATAGTTTTATTCAAGGTAATTATTTTCAAATTGAACTTTCCAAATAATTGTCTTTCAAACATAATTACTTTGATAAAGTCTACCGGGATCCCGTCCCGTAGTTCTGAATTTATCACACAATACAGAGGATCTCCCGGAATACGTCCGTAGTCCCAAAATAGTATGCAGTGCTGGGGGATCTCCCGGAATATGTCTGTAGTCCCAAAGTCAATATGCAATCTTGGGGGATCTCCGGAATACGTCCTTAGTCCCAAAGTAAATATGCAGTGTTGGGGGATCTCACGGAATATGTCTGTAGTCCCAAAGTAAATATGCAGAGTGCTGGGGGATCTCCCGGAATACGTCCGTAGTCCCAAAGTAAATATGTAGTACAGGGGGGATCTCCCAGAATATGTCCGTCGTCCCCAATTTAAATATGTAGTACAAAGGGGATCTCACAGAATACTTCTGTAGTCCCCAATTTAAATATGCAGTACAATGGGGATCTACCAGAATACGTCTGTAGTCCCCAATTTTAATATGCAGTGCAACAACCAAAGACCACAATTATAGCACGACAGAGAACTCGTACATCACCACATCAAATACAAAGCAATCATGATAATGACACAAGGTACGGCGAATAAATCAATGCAAGTACTTCAACTCACAAGGAAACAGTAGAACATCGTTCACAAGGAATAATCACGGTAAAGAATACTAAGTGTAAAGAGAACAGTTTGACCAGGGAAAAATAGACAAGCAACAAATCCACAAAATCAAGTCAACAATGAGAAGACAACACAAGTCAAATAATTCCAAGTAAGGACAAGTCCACTAAGATATAAGTTATCTAAACCCCTTATGAGGTTGAGCAATTACGAGGGATAGTCAACGATTCAATTAATTATAGGTAGTTTATGAAAAAATAGCATGATGAAAGAAAGGTAAAACCTGTGGTTAAGTCAAACAGGGTCAAGTAGGCGGTAAGGATAAATCCTAAAGCAATTATCTCTAATCAAAGCATGTCGAGGTGAAACTAGAAAATAAGAACTCAAACATATCAAGAGCAACTTCATATGAGGTGAATATAAGGACCTTATAAGCCTAAATGTCAACCTTCTACAAATAAGCCCGAGCACACACTAGTCACCTCGCGTACACGGACAAAAATCAACATAGAAGACTCAAATCCTAAGGGGTAATTCCCCACACAAGGTTAGGCAAGATACTTAACTCAACCGCTCGGATCAAACTTGAAATCAAGTTCTTGCCACGAGTACCCGACTCCAAATGTCCCAAATCTAATCAAATCAATAGCATCGTGTAAATAATACTACCAGCAGCTAGTCTAATTAATAAATTCGAAGCTAAGACGCAAAATTAGGAAAATCGCACATAAAGTACCCTAGGCCCACGTCTCAAAATTGGGTAAAATTTACAAATTATGAACACCCGCTCATTTATGAGAACACTCGAACAAGAATCATCAAAATCCGGCGTCAAATCTCACTCAAATCACGGATTTTCAATTGGGGAACTTTTTCTCCCATTTCCAAAATTTTACTCTCAAACTCCTTGACTAAATGAGGAAAAACACAATAGATTAATGCAATAAAACCAAATTCGAGTAATAAATCGGTACCCACAAGATTCCTTTGAAAATCCGTCAAAGAATCGCCTTCTCCCGAGCTCAAAATCAAAAATGAAGTGAAAATGAACAAACCCTCGAATATAAACTCTCTGCCCAGCGATGACCGCACATGCGGCTAATTTGTCACACCTGCGATCCCAGGTGCGCACATGCGCTCGATCACTTAAGCATCCAAACTCCGAACCTGCGACTCACCTACCGCACCTGCGACTTCGCAGGTGCGACCCATCCTCCACAACTGCGTTCCTTCTCCAGTTTAGCCCATGCCGCATCTGCGATCATTCCTCCGCTTCTGCGGACTCGCACCTGCGGTCTCCTATCCGCAGATGCGGAAAAACCAGAAGGTTTCACACCAGCAATAGCCTAAGTCCAAAATCTTTCCCGTTGAGCATCTGAAACAGACCCGAGGCCCCCGGGACCTTAACCAAAACCACAAACCAGTCCCATAACCTCATTTCAACCTAGTCGATCCTTCAAACCACATCACATAACACAAAATATAAGAATTAGACATGAATTCAAGCCTAAGAACTAAGCATTCTTTCCAAAGCTACAAACGATGCCGAAACACGTCAAAACTAGTCTGATTGACCTCAAATTTGAAACATAGGTCACAACTGACATTATTAACCTACAGCCACTTCCGGAATTCCATTTCGGGCTCGATATCAAAATTTCACCTATCAGTCGAAATCACCAAAAATCTAACTTTCGCCAATTCAAGCCTAAATCTACCACAGATCTCGAAAACACATTCCACACGCGCTCCTCAGCCCAAAATCACCATACGAAGCTGCTAACATCAACCATAGCTCATTCCGGAGCCGTTTACATAAAAGTCAAATTTCGGTAAAAACTTCACTGTTTAAGCTTCCAAAACAACAGTCCTTCTTCCAGTTCGACTTTGAATCATCTGGTAACTGAATCCAACCATGCACGTAGGTCGATATACACAATGTGAAGTTGTTCAAGACTTTATGCCGCTGAACAGAGTTTAAATTCTCAAAACGACCGATCGGGTCGTTACACTCATGTTCTTGAAATGCGGAAGAATTTAGTCTCGACATCACATTCTAGTCAAGAATGACTTTAAGTGTATTTTTGGTTCCGAGAAGGTTGTAGTTAGTAAGAATGAAATGTATGTAGGAAAAGGCTACCTTACGGAGGGCCTTTTCAAACTCAATGTAATTGCTATTGATATGAATAAAATTTCAGCTTCTTCTTACTTCGTTGAGTCAAATAATTTATGGCATGAATGTTTAGGCCACGTCAACTTCAAAACTTTGCGAAAAATGATTAATTTTGAAGTATTTCCTAAGTTTGAATGCAATAACCCGAAATGTCAAATATGTGTGGAATCAAAGTATGTCAAACATCCTTATAAGTCAATTGAAAGGAATTCAAGTCCTTTAGACTTAATTCACACATATATTTGCGACATGAAGTCAATACCATCTGGCGGTGGGAAAAAGTATTTTATAACTTTTATTGATGACAGTACTAAATATTGCTATATTACTTACTTAATAGTAAAGATAAAGAAATTGAGGCATTCAAGCAATACAAAAATGAAGTTGAAACGCAACTAAACAAAAAGATCAAAATGACAATAAGTGATAGGGGTGGTGAATATGAATCTCCTTTTGAAGAAATATATTTGGAATATGGGATTATTCACCAAACAAATGCCATTTACTCACCGCAATCTAATGGAATTGCGGAAAGAAAGAATAGTTAGTAAAGGAGATGATGAATGCCTTATTGATAAGTTCGGGTTTACCTCATAACTTGTGGGGGGAAGCTATTCTTATAGCGAATCAAATACTCAACCGATTTCCCCATAACAAAACACAATCTATTCCATATGAAAAATGTAAAGGTAGGAAACCTAACGTAAAATATTTTAAAGTGTGGGAATGTTTGGCGAAAGTGCAAATTCCTAAAACCAAAAGGGTGAAGATTTGGACCGAAAACGGTTGATTGCATTTTCATTGGATATGCAAGAAATAGTAAAACATATATTTTTTTGGTTCATAAATTAGAAAATCCCAATATTCATATTAATACGGTAATCGAATCCGACAATGCTGAATTCTTTGAGAATATTTATCCGTATAAAAATGAATGTGAGTTGTCTAGTGAAAAATCTAAGAGACCTCGAGAAAAAGAAAAGGAAAGTACTTTAATGAGGAAAAACCAAGATGTAGTAAACGTCAAAGGACAACTACTTCCTTTGGACCAGACTTTCTAACATATTTGTTGGAAAATGAGCCTCGAACGTTCAAAGAAGCAATGTCTTCCTCGGAAGTACATTATTTGAAAAAGGCAGTCAATAGTGAGATGGAATCCATATTAAGTGATCATACTTAGGAATTGGTTGATCTTCCTCCGGGAAATAACCTTTGGGTTCTAAATGGATTTCAAAAGGAAAATGAAAGTTGATGGTACTATTGACAAATATAAGGCAAGATTAGTTGTTAAAGGGTTTAGACAACAAGAAGGTCTTGATTTCTTTGGCAATACTCGCCAGTAACAAGGATTACATCTATCGGGGTGTTAATAACGTTACCGCCGTGTATTGCCTTCAAATCCATCAGATGGGTGTAAAGACAACCTTCTTAAATGGAGATTTAGAGTAAGAAATCTATGTGGAACAACCTGAAGGGTGTAGTTCCAGGAAAGAAAAGAAGGTGTATCGACTTGTTAAGTAACTTTGACCAAACAATGTTGTCAAATGGTTTCAAGATCAATGAGTGTAACAAATGTGTTTGCGTTAAGAATACTCCAAATCAAATAGTCATTGTTTGTTTATATGTGGATGATAAGTTGATAATGAGTAACGGCATTGTTAACATAAATGCTACTAAGCGCATGCTTACTAGTAAGTTTGATATGGAAGACTTAGGAGTTGCCGATTTAATTTTGGGAATTAAGATCCGTCAAACTCCTCAAGTTCTAGCTTTGTGTCAATCTCATTATATTAAAATGGTACTTGAAAAGTTCAAATATTTGGACTTCAAATAAGAAAAAATGCCAATTGATTTAAACCATACTCTTGTAAAGAATAAAGGTCAAAGCAAGTCTCAATTGGAATATGCTCGAGTGTTGGGATGTTTGATGTACATTATGAATTGTACACGCCCTGATATAGCTTGTGCGATAAGTAAGATTAGTAGATACACAAGTAATCCCAACCAAGCTCATTGGATAGAAATGAAACGAGTTTTAGGATATTTAAAATATACCCAAGACTATGTATTGCATTACAATAATTATACCGCAGTTGGTGAGGTATATAGTGATGCAAATTGGATCACCGGATCAACGGAATCAAAATCCACAAGTGAGTACGCTTTTACCATTGGTGGAGGAGTAGTTTCTTGGAAGTCGTCCAAATAGACATGCATCGCCCGCTGTACAATGGAGTCTGAGTTTATAGCTTTAGACGAGGCTGATGAAGAAGTTGAATGGCTCCGGAGTTTCTTATAAGACATTCCATTTTGGCCCAAACTTGTATGCATACATTGTGACAGTCAAGCAGCAATAGGAAGGGCTGGGAGCATTATGTATAACGGTAAATCTCATCACATTCGACGAAGGCATAATACCATAGAAAACTACTCACTAGTAGAATTATCACAATTGACTATGTAAGTCAAAAGATAATCTATCAGATCCGCTTACAAAAGGCCTACCTAGAGAGGCGGTTGAGAAGTCATCAAAGGGAATGGGACTATAGCCGAGCACAAGTCATTGTGCCGGTACTCTACCTAGAAGACTGGATATCCCAAGATCTAGGTTCAAGGAGATCAAACAAAGTCATTAATGATGGTTCAACATTGTCAAATAATTTTTTTGTTTGTCCATTGTGATGAGATAATGTTCAGTACCAAGAATAAAGCGTTAAGGCTTTTTAATGGTTTCTAAATTTGATATGGGGTATATAAAATAGTGTATCTACGGGATAACATGCTTAGGAATCACCTATGTAAGTGTGAACTGTAAGCCGCTTCAAGAAGAATTATGTAAGGCCAGTTCTCTACGCACTTATGAACCAGGTGGTGTTCATGGCTGAAACGAACACAAAAATGAGAATAAAAGATGGCTAAGGGTTGATTTTGTAAATTATGGTTGTCTAGGTATACACCAAAGTTTGGCGGTTCAAAGTTATCAAATCTACCGACTGACCGAGTATATCCGACATAAGCTCACTACGGAAAGTTCAAAGGGAAACCTACTTATCCAGATGCAATTAATCCTTAATTGCGAATCACATAGTGTTTTCATGCATTTTTTCCACATATGTCCATTCTCCATTCATGTGGGGGATTGTTGAATTTTTATTAAGGGGTGTGAATGAGAAATGGAAGAGGCACCTCTTGGGTGTGAATGGGAAATAGAAGAGGCATCTCTTGCATTGCACCTCTTCATCTCACCATTTCATTGGGGTGTGAATGGGAAATGAAAGAGGCACCTCTTGGATTGTACCTATTCATCTCACCCTTTCATTGTCTATAAATAGAGAGGCTTAGCCTCATTTTCCACCACTGAAAAATCTGAAATCTTTCCCTTCAATTTTCTGCATACTGCATTTGTTTCCAAAAGTAAAACATAAGCATTTTGTGAGATTTGCTCCACCATTGAGTTCGTCAAAATTATATGATTTGAAGTGCTGCTATCACAGAATAGTTATTCCGTTCTATCCTGGGAGGATTTAATCCGCAACCTTGGGAATTATGAGGGGATTAAATTCCTTAAGGAAACACAAGAACCGTGTGGGCTCGGAATTTTTTCTACTTTGTTTTTTATATAAACTAACGTTTATTGATTTACTGGTTTTGAATACAGAGTGATAACATATTCTACTTTGCTCGAGGACGAACAAAGGTTTAAGTGTGGGTTGATGATGTTAGGCATATTTCTATATGTTATAATGTTACTTTGCTCATGTTTTAAAGCTTTTTGGTGCTATTTGACCTTTAAAATACCCAACATGGATTAATTATTTATTTTTATGACTAATTGAGTTGTGTGTGATGATTTAGGGTGTTTGGGGTCCAAACATATGAAGAAAAGGTGCTCCAGCTATAGGAAAAGTAGGAAAAATCGTGTTTTGTGCAACCTTAGCAGTGAAGTCGAGCCAAGGCATCCGCACCTGGGCACGACAAGGATGAAGGACATGCAAAACTAAAGAAATGGAAGCTGAGTCGGATTAGGAGAAGGAGAACTTTGGCCCACGACTTTTGTACGCAATATATAAGCAAAAAACGCCTCTTTTATGTCATCTAACACACGGGGAAGAGGAGAAAAGTCATCACAAAGTTTGGAAATCACGGAATTCGTCTTGAGTTCTTACTTTTTCCTTCTTTTATTGATTTTTATGTATTTTGGAGAAATACTTGATATTGCTACCATGAGCATGCATGGTTAAACTCATTATTCTGGGGTCATGGGTGCTACATGAATGTTAATGTTTGAAGTTTAAATTGACAAGTTTGATTTTATTAGATTGGGTTGTTTATTTAATTTTTTTCTTAATTATTTTGCGGAGTAGCTAACAGTGAAATACTATCTACGAATCTTGAGTGGAACTTGAAAGTGGAAATTCTGGATTGCATATAGAATTAAATAGAGCAAGTTCTTGAACTCGGTCATCGGGGAACGAATTCGCAATTAGGATAGAAATATACCTAATTGCCTTGCTTGGTTAAAATACAAGAAGTATAAATGCATTCTCGTTAATTTTAATCTCATAGACATATAGGCATTAAGTTATCAAAATCCACAAGTTTGAGTTCCTATTTGCTAGTTTCACCCCTACATGCTTTGATTAGAGATAATTGCTTTAGGATTCACTCTTACTGCGAGAGGAGCTGGGTTGGGAAGCCTCCACAGATGCGGAGAAATCGGCCCCGTACAAACGGATCTTTGGGCGCAAGAGCGAGAGGGAGCACCGGTGCGGTTGGTCATGCACACTTGCGGTTGCACAGAAGCGGCTATTTTTGTCACAGGTACGGTCACGCCTAGGCAGAGAGTTTATATTCGAGGGTTTTCCATTTTCTCCATATTTTGATTTATAGAGCTCGGTTTTGAGCAATTTTTGATGATGTTTTTCAAGAAATCAGATTGGGTAAGTGTTCTTCACCTAGTATTTAATGTATTCCATGAATTTATCTTCAATTCTATCATTAAAATTGTGTTTTGTGTTGAGGAAAATGTTGGTTTTTAAAAAAAATTTCTAAAATGAAAAATCATGATTTGAGGGACGAAATGGTATGGGAATTTGATAATTTTTGTATGGTTGAACTCATATTGGAATGTGTATCTGGATTTTTTTAAATTTGTTGAGTTCCGATGTTCGGGTCCGGGGGGATCGACTTTTGGACCAGTTTTTGGATTTTGTGAAAGATTTAGACTTTATGATCCGGGATAGTTTCTTATAAGTTTTATGTGTGCTTTGAAGTTATTTTAGTTGGATTTGAACCGTCCGGAGGTATTTTCACCCGAGAAGTTCATTTTAGAGTACCGTATTGTCGTCTTTGAGGTAAGTATCTTGCCTAACCTTGTGTGGGGGAACTACCCCTTAGGGTTTAAGTCTTCTATGTTGATTGTAGTCCGTGTACGCAAGGTGACGAGTGCATGCTCAGACTTATTTGTGGGAAGTTTGTCTTTTAGGGTTATTAGGTCCTTATATTCATCGTGTATGAAGTTGTTGTTGATACGTTTGAGTTCATATTTGCTAGTTTCACCCCTACATGCTTTGATTAGAGATAATTATTTTAGGATTCACTCTTACTGCGAGAGGAGCTGGGATGGGCAGCCTCGGCAGATGCGGAGCAATGGTGCGCATATACGGCCCCGTAGAAGCGGATCTTTGGAGACAGGTGTGGTTGGTCATGCGCACCTGCAGTTGCACAGAAGCGGCTATTTTTTGTCGCAGGTGCGGTCACGCCTGGGCAGACAGTTTATATTCGAGGGTTTGCCATTTTCCCCATATTTTGACTTGTACAGCTCGGTTTTGAGCGATTCTTGGTGATTTTTTTTCAAGAAATCAGATTGGGTAAGTGTTCTTCACCTAGTATTTAATGTATTCCATGAATTTATCTTCAATTCTATCATTAAAATTGTGTTTTGGGTTGAGGAAAATGTTGGTTTTTGAAGAAAATTTTCTAAAATGAAAAATCATGATTTGAGGGACGAAATGGTATGGGAATTTGATATTTTTTTTATGTTGAACTCATATTGGAATGGGTATTTGGATTTTGTTAAATTTGTCGAGTTCCGAAGTTCGGGCCCCGAGGGGGGGGGGGTCGACTTTTGGACCAATTTTTGGATTTTGTTAAAGATTTAGACTTTATGATCCGGGATAGTTTCTTAAAAGTTTTATGTGTGCTTTGAAGTTATTTTAGTTGGATTTGAACCGTCCGGAGGTATTTTCACCCGAGGAGTTCATTTTAGAGTATCGTATTGTCGTCTTTGAGGTAAGTATCTTGCATAACCTTGTGTGGGGGAACTACCCCTTAGCGTTTGATTCTTGTATGTTGATTGTAGTCCATGTACGCAAGGTGACGAGTGCATGCTCCGACTTATTTGCGGGAAGTTGGTCTTTTAGGGTTCTTAGATCCTTATATTCACCGTGTATGAAGTTGTTCTTGATACGTTTGAGTTCCTATTTGCTAGTTTCACCCCTACATGCTTTGATTAGAGATAATTGCTTTAGGATTCACTCTTACTGTCTATTTGACCCTTATTTGACTTAACTGAAGATTTTACCTCTTCTATCGTCATGCTATATTTTCATAACTGCTTATCTTTAATTAAAAATTTTATTATCTCATCCTATAATTATTTAGTCTTAATTGGAGTTATGATTATCTTTTGTTGCTTATTCTTACTTGTATTGTTAAATATCCTTCGCAATCTCTCAACCTCAAAAAGAGTTTAGATAACCTATATCTTAGTTGACTTGCCTTTATTTGGAACTAATTGAGTCGTGTTGGCTTTTTATTGTTGACTTGAATATTGTGAATTCGTTGCTATATTTTTGTTTCCCTGGTTAAGTTGTTCTCTCTGCGCCTAGCATTCTTTACCGTGGTTTTTCCTTGTGAATGAGTTCTACCATTTCTTTGTGATTTAAAATTCTTGTATCGATTTACTCGTCGTACTTTGTATTACTGTCATTGTTATTTTTTTACTTGTTGTGGTGATGTACGAGGTTTCTGTCATGCTATAACTGTTATCTCTATTGGTTGCACTGCATATTTACTTTGGGACTACGGAACGATATTCTAGGAGATCCCCCAGCACTGCATATTTACTTTGGGACGATGAAACGATATTCCGGGAGATCCCCCAGCGCTGCATATTTACTTGGGACTACAGATACGATATTCCGGGAGATCCCCCAGCACTGCATATTTACTTCGGGACTACGGAACGATATTCCTGGAGATCCCCCAGCACTGCATATTTACTTGGGACTACGAGACAATATCCTAGGAGATCTCCTATTGTTATACCTGTGTTCGCAGCTGCTAATCTTATATGCTTAGGTGTCACAGGGTGACTTATACTCGAAGAATATTTATTTGAAAAGTAACTATCTTGAAAGAACTATGTTTGAAGGATATTTATTTGAAAAGCTTATATTTGGAAAGTATTAATCTTGAAAGAACTATGTTTGAAGGATAATTATTTGAAGGGGGTAAATTTCAAAAAAAAAAAAAAGGAAGAGAAAATCCTTATTTGGAAAGGATTATATTCCAAAAACCTCTATTTAAAAACTTATGTATGAAGGAATTATATTTGAAGGTTTTGACTAATTTATTAGGCTTGTTGGCTAAGACCTGATGTGAAAACTATTGTAGTTGTTGAGTTACTACTTGCATTTACTGTATTGTGATTTCAAATTTTGGTTGTGTTTCCTTTCGATCTTCTGTGTCCTTATTCCGGTGTTCCGATTTTACTTGTTGCTTCCTTCCTTATTGTAGTTGTCATATTGTTAGCCATATCACGTAGGCCTTGTATAGATACCATGTTCTGTTATTCCTATACTTATGCTTGTTCAGTTTTTATTAGACCAGTGGGTGTCTTGACTAATACTCGTCACTACTTCATCGAGGTTAGTTTTGATACTTACTGGGCACCGTTGTGGTGTGCTCATACTACACTTCTGCACATTTTTGTGCAGACCCAGGTATTGATCGTTAGTAGCTGTACGGATTCTTACTAAGGAGACTCAAGGTAAACCTGTCGTCGCATTCGCAAGCTTAGGAGTCACCTATTTTGTATTCACACTGTTTTTACTTACTTTAGAAGTTGCAGTAAACTCTGTAGAGCTTATGACTTGTACTACCAGTTTTGGAAAATTTTAAATTCAGTAAAGATTTCTATATCGAGACTATTAGATTTCTTTTATTATTGTTGTTCTTCAGTAAATATTAGGCTTACCTAGTCCCTAAGACTAGGTGCCATCACGATACCCGACGGAGGAAAAATTAGGTCGTGACATAAACAGAACCAGATGGAGCATTTAATGTCTTCTTATTATATTTTTTTATCCCATGAACGAAACGTCCCCTCAAATATACCTTTAGAGATCGTTTGGTAGGACGTATAAGAATAATACTAAATAGAGTGTACTAGTAATGCTGGTGTTAATAATACTATGATTGGTTATGCTGACATTAATTATGCTGGGATTATTTCTTATCCAATATTTAGTTTTGTGTATTAAAGCATAGTTTCTAAAAAAATGGTTGTTTACAAAAATATCATCCATATTCTTTAACTTTGTACACTATTTTTATTACAGCAGTTTTATTACTCTCCACGTTCTTTACTCTCTAAAGCCATATTTTTTTATAGTGGAGAAAAATTAAAAAAGAAAACTAATTGAAATATTAAAGTCAAAAAGGAAAAAAATAATTTCTATGACATATAATACAAAATAGTAATATTAAAAAATGGGTAGATTTTTAACAAATAAGGAAAACTTCAATTTATACTTTGGACGAATTCAAAATCAAATTTAATATTAAATATGTTATTATTTAGATTATAGTAGAATGTTAAAGAGGAAAAATTAATTAAAATATTACAATATAAAAATATATCAAAATGGCAAAAAGTATTTGAAATAAGTTTTCAGGGACTTGAGGGGTAATTATGTCCTTAATCATATTTATGCAAGTATTAAAAACCCTTACGTTGCTAATATCACGGTTTGCTATGTAGTAGTTATACATAGGATAATTCTAAATAGGATGTATAACTAATACATATAACTAATACAAATATTAGCTATACATAGGTTGAAAAAATATAAAAAAAGGTAAGGGACTAATAATGGAAGCTAATGCTTGCATTGTTTTTCTAATACTTCTTACCAAACGACCCTTTAGCCAGGTTATTAAGACTTGAGTCTCTCTGTTGAGTTGGGCATCACGTACATGTATTTTTACCGTCTAATCAATTTCTGAATGTTAAAGTAGATTCTAAATAGATATTACTTCCTCATTATTTAGTCTTGAATCGAGAAAGACTATATTTTTGCCCTTCATTTGAATAGAGCGATAGTAACGTTATTACTGGTCGATTTTATCTAAGAGGTGATAATATTTTTGACCTTTTCAAGAGAATTATACTACTAGTGAAAAACTTATCTTTTTTAAATTCATTTTTATTAACAAAAAAAAAAACATAAAGTCATTTTTCCCAAAACAGTTTTTAGAACACAAATTGTAACCTTCTAAAAAAGCGTTCAGGAAAAGACATTAAATAAATCGAGTGTTATTTTTAATATGTACACTTTCCCAATTAAGTGAAGAAAAAAGGAATTGATATTTCTCATTAATATAGTAGAAAAAGATTATCTAAAACAAGTGCTTGTCTGCTCGACTTTGATAGTAATATACTTTAAAATTAAAAAATAATATATATACATATAAGAGAAATACATAAACGCTATCTTAAGTTGTCTTCAACAATCAGACAGAGATAGACACCTCAACAGATCCCTTTTTCATTTTAACGTTTCAAGTGGCTATTCGTGAACACCTGAGTGTGGCAAACAATGTGTGAGTTACACTTATCAGTGACATGTCAAATGAGTTACCCCTTTCGCCCCCCACCCCCCTTCCCCCCAAATAACCCCTTACACTAATTTTCTAGCACCTTCCAAGAAATTGGATGACACATACCCATATGCAAAAAGATCAAATAAGGGAACCATTTGAGGTCTTCTTCTTCTATGAGAAAACGGAGCAAGACCAAAAGAAAAAGCGGTACCGCAAATCTGTCTCATGGAAAAAATGCCATAGCCTTTATAGCACCCATCTCTCTATTTTTTTTTTCTATTTTCATTTTTAGAACTCCACCGTAACATGATAAAATACAACACTAAAATCAACCACCGTTCATTTTTTTCCGGAAAACAAATCGTGAAGACCCAACAACTCTAACCATGGGTAAAAATTGCTGAAAATGAGATTGAAATTTTATGGGTATCAATGATATTGTTATGGCATAGTTACTGCTATTGATTATTTTTGAAGACTGAAGGAGAGGGGGCGAACTAATATGGGAAGGTCATGGATGATAATTGTCGGAAATGGGATTGAATTTTTGTGGTGGTCAGTGATATTGTTTTAGTATGGTGGCTGCTACTGATGTTTCTATATTTAGGTTAGGAAAGGTTTTTGGGGCGGAGATGAATTATTTTAGAATGAAAGTGAAATTAATGTGGGAAAAAATAAAAATATAGTGGTACCCACAAAAAAATTATGGTGTGTTCAATAAAATAAAGTTAAAATTTTAAAATAAAAAAAAATTATTTTGAAGATTTCACGTGCTCAGATGTGAATACAAAACACACACTTTGCCATGTCAGCTAGAGGCATTTAGTTTGCACTTCAGTCAAGAAAATGTGTCTAGTTGATAATCGGGTCAGTTGAGGTGTTTGTCTTGAAAGTACAAGAGGGGAGGAGGGAATTCTACGCCTATTAAAAAACTTAGTCGACTATATTTAGACTTAGTCGACTGATGCAGAGACAACCTACACAGAACTATTAGTCATTTCGATTTCAATAAGTGTAAATCACAATATACAATAAAGGCACATAATATAAAATAAGAGCGATAAAATAAATGACACCAAAATTTTTTATATTGGTTCGAAACCAATGTGGTATCCTAATCCAGTTCTCTTGGGTTGCAAGAGTGTTATCTTTTAGATCTCTTTGTAAATTGAATTGAGTACAACCTTTGTGGTTTTCAGCGATCACCGCCACCGTTGACAAGGTTGGTTTTCACTCTCTCACCAACAACGACACTTTAGTTTTCACTCGCTCACCAAAGAAACGAACAATGACACAACCTCTTAGTAGTTTTCCCTTTCTCTCTATATTTTATGACACTAGTAAACTTAAGAATACAGTGCTTGGCGAAGGTGTAGAAAGAGTAGGAAAGTTGTCTGCGAAGCTGGTGCTTTTCTTCTTTAGTAAAGCTCCTTTTTATATAATTTTCAACTTGTTCTAACTATTGCATAACTTCAGGAAATTTTGAGAATTCTTCCAATCTTCCTTATATTTGTTTGATGATTGCTTCCTAAAATCATGGGGTAATATCTTCTTTCAGATCTCTAGACCGTTGCTTGGATATATCCTGCCAATGTAAGCTTTCCTTTTGAAATGGACTATTTTAATTAAGGTTCGTTTGCATTCTTTGGAATACCAGAAATGCCTCTTGATTGCTGCTCAATTGTACTTGCTTAATTAGCAAAGTCACGATCCATTACTACCTTCTATTAACAAGACATGAGGCTAACTGTAGTTAGCTAGCTTAGTTAGTGTTAACTGTAGTTAGTTAGTTAATGACAGCTGTATTCAACTAACTAAAGTTACAGCACTGTATATAACTAACAAGCAGTTAGTTATCATGTACACACTGTATTCATTCTATGAAAAAATAATTTCTTCTCCAGTGATGCTTCTCTGTATCTTCTTCTTCTCTCTTCTCCATTGAAGCTTAATCACTAGAAGTTATCATGGTATCAGAGCTTGAGGATTGATCCGAGCTTACTTCGAGCCTGCTTCCAGCATTTTTTAGTTTTTTTCATTTGCCTAATTGCTTTTGAGTCGCCATTGTTGGTGAAACTCATCCTTCAACAGCTAGGGTATTGTCGTTGCAATTTAGAGTTGTCTCTAAGTTTTCAAGTTCATTTCAATGGCAATTGAAACTACAGACGCCGCTACTGATGCTACACACACAAGAGGAGGCATCGAGATGATTCCAGTTGTAGATCAACATCATCCTCCATTTCTTCAACCTTGCGATACTCCAGGTAGTTCGCTAATTACGATTAAACTCACAGGACCTGAGAACTATGATTTATGGAGTAGTTCGATGCGAGTTAGCCTACTAGGAAAGAGCAAATTAGGTCTTGTTGATGGTAGGTACTCAAAGGATAAATTTGATCCATCCTTTCATGAACTGTGGGAGAAGTGTAATGCTATAGTCGTTTTGTGGATAATGAATTCAGTTAGCAATAAATTACTAAGTGGTATGGTGTATGCTACAAGTGCTCAGAAGTTCTAGTTCGATCTTAGGGAAACTTTTGATAAGGCTAATGGATCGCGAATCCTATATCTTCATAGACAAATAGCCAATTTAACCCAGGGTATTTCCTCAGTTTCAGTGTATTTCTCAAAACTAAGGGAATCATGGGCAGAGTTTGATGCACTAATGCCCTGCCCTGGTTGTGGCTGTGAAGAATCTAAGAAATATGTTGAACATTTTGAATCTCAAAGACTGTTTTAGTTACTAATGGGTCTAAATGAATCATATGCTCAGTCTAGCAATCAGATTATGATGATGTCCTCAACTCCTTCAATTAATAAGGCCTATGCTATGATAGTGTCTGAGGAAAGTAGGGGATCACTAACTCCTCCTACACATATTCCTGAGATAAATGAAGGAATAGCCTTGTTTAGTAACAATGGAGGCTACATGGGTACTAGTTCACATGGCTCTAGTAATGGTGTCATGTATAACAACAAGGGAGGATCATCTAGTTCAGCAGCAGGTTATAGAAACAAGAAGAATAGCCTTTACTGTGACTATTGTCACTTCAAAGGGCATACCAGAGATACTTGCTAAAAATTGGTGGGATATCCAGCAGATTTCAAATATAAGAAGAAGATTCCCTATGTCAATTATGCTAAGGACAATCATTCTACCTCTATGGGTGAAATTACTGGTTTAATGGCTAACATGGCTAGAAATACAGCACCTAGCTAAGTTCACAATTAGAATGTTCAAGCAGGACTGGCAGGGATTCCACAGTTTACTCAGGAGCAGTACACTCAAATTCTGCAGATGTTTGGCAAAGGCAGTGAGATTGGTAGTTCATCTGAGAATGCAGGTATAGCAAATGCATCCATGACTACCAGCGAAGACCTAATTAAGTGGTTAGTGGATTCCAGAGCATCAAATCACATGGTTAATGAAAAACAAATCTTAACTGAGAATAGTGAGTGTGATAAAGCTAAAGAGTGCAGAGTTCATTTGCCTACTGGGGAGACAGTCACTGTTAATCACATAGGCTCTACTTATCTTTTTCCTGGTCAAAAGATAACTAATGTGCTGCACATACCTGGATTCAAATACAATCTCCTATCTGTATCAAAGTTAACAAAAGAACTAAAGTGTGTAGCATGTTCTTTCTCGATTTCTTCGTTTTTCAGGATCTCTTCAGTGGCAAAGTGAAGGGGATTGGTAGAGAAGACAGTGGCCTCTATGTGTTCAACCACCGTAGCAAACTTCAGGTTAATTCTTTTGTAATACCTAGCAAACTTCAAGTGGATTCTGCTGAAGTACCTGTGTCTCAGGGTAGCAAACTTCAGGTGGATTCTGCTGAAGTACCTATGTCTCAGGGTAGCAAACTTCATGTGGATTCTGCTGAAGTACCTATGTCTCAGGGTAGCAAACTTCAGGTGGATTATGCTGAAGTACTTCAGGTGGATTATGCTGAAGTACTTCAGGTGGATCGCAAACTTCAGGAGGATTCTGCTGAAGTACCTGTATCTTAGGGTAAAGGTCGCAAACTTTAGGAGGATTCTGCTGAAGTACATGTGCCTCAGGGTAAAGGTGTCTTAAATCTTTGGCACAAAAGACTAGGGCATGTTCCACTTACTACTTTGAGGAAGATGAAAGTTTTTCAATCTGTAAAGCATGATTCATCTGAAAATCACTATCCTGTATGTCCTCTAGCTAAACAATCAAGACTGTCGTTTACTTCAAGTAATACTGTCTCTACTACTTGCTTTCACACTATTCATGGTGATGTATGGGGGCCTTACACAGTTCCTACTCATGATGGTAGAAGATATTTTCTAACCTTAGTTGATGATCATTCCAGATATACTAGGATTTTTTTACTTCCTTCGAAGGGTGAAGTAGTTGTAGTGATGAGAAATTTTTTACTCATGGTCCATAATGTTTTTTCTTGTTCTGTGAAAGTGTTTAGGTCTGAAAATGGTTGTGAATTCTTTAATTCACAAATGACAGTATTACTGCGGTCTTTTGGAATCATTCATCAAAGTTCTTGTGTCTACACTCCTCAGCAAAATGAGGTTGCTAAAAGGAGACACGGATATATCTTGGACACTGCAAGAGCCTTGAGGTTCCAAGCCTCAGTTCCTTTAAGGTTCTGGGGAGAATGTGTTATGGCTGCTGTTTATGTGATCAACAGACTGCCTACACCTACTCTTCAAGGCAAGTGTCCCTATGAAGTGTTGCATTGTCAGTTGCCTTCACTACAACATATGCGACTGTTTGGTTGTTTGGGATATGTTACTGATCTCAAAGGAGGGGACAAATTCTCACCAAGAGCTGTCCCAACCATATTTCTTGGTTACTCTTTGACCCATAAGGGGTACAAGATGTATGTTATTCACTCAAAAAGTTTTCAAGTCAGGAGAGAGGTAGTGTTCAAAGAAGATTTCTTTCCTTTCAACCATCTTCCCACTACTATCTCATCTCTGTTCCCAGTCCTCGACCTCAGCACTATACCTGCTTCTACTTCTCCTTCTATATCATCCACCTCAATTAGTGTTGAATCCACAGAGCCTGTTTTAGACAGTGGCATATTAGAAACAGTTGATCATCCCTCATCAGACTCAATAGATTCAGTCGAGACAGCTGATGATTCTAACAGCTCTATGGCTTCTACCGTCTCTGAGCCCTATAGGAAATCCACCAGAACTAGTAGACCTCCTGCCTGGCTTAAAGATTATGTCACTCAGCAACAAGGTAATGCTACCTGTTGTTATCCTATATCAAACTGCTTATCCTATGATCATGTATCCCAGTCCTTTGGTGCTGCTCTTACAGCTTTTTCATCTGTTGAAGAGCCTCATTCTTATGTTGAGGCAATAAAACATCCACACTGGATTGATGCTATGCAATCAGAGATTGCAGCCTTAGATGATAATCATACATGGAGCACTGTTGATCTTCCTTCTGGGAAAGTGCCTATAGGTTGTCGATGGGTGTATAAGGTGAAGTACACTGCTTCAGGAGCTGTGGAAAGATATAAGGCTAGGCTAGTGGCTAAAGGGTACAATCAACAGGAGAGGCTTGACTACACAGAAACTTTCTCTCCTGTGGCCAAGATGGTCACAGTGAGATCTGCCATTGCCCTTGTAGCAGCCAAGCACTGGCCCATCTTTCAAATGGATGTCCATAATGCCTTTCTACAAGGGGATCTTCTAGAGGAAGTCTACATGGAGATTCCTTAGGGGTTTGCAAGTCAGGGAGGGACTTCTAAGGTTTGCAAACTTCACAAGTCTTTGTATGGCCTGAAGCAAGCCCCTAGACAATGGAACAAGAAACTAACCGATGCACTAATGGGTCTTGGCTTCACTCAAAACCACTATGACTACTCTCTCTTCACCAAAAGGGAGAAGGCTGCACTAACAATAGTCTTGGTGTATGTAGATGATCTACTGGTGACAGGTACCTGATCTGATCTGATTATTAAAACAAGGAATGACCTCAAGCTCATGTTCAAAATGAAGGATTTGGGAGAGCTAAAATTCTTTATTGGAATCGAGTTTGCTAGGTCTAGAAAAGGCATAGTAATGAGCCAAAGGAAGTATGCTTTGGAACTTATATTTGAAATGGGACTTGGAGGATCCAAACCAACTAGTACTCCACTAGAGTCCAATGTGAAACTAACCTTTGTGGAGTATGATTCCTTTATCAAAGGTGACTCAGCCTCAGATACAACAAGAGAGGATAGTCTACTAGAAGATCCATGTCAATATCAAAGACTCATAGGAAGGTTGATGTACCTTACTATGACTAGAGTTGATATTGCCTATGCTGTGCAAGTGCTCAGCCAATTTATGCACAAGCCAAAATAGTCACACCTTAAAGCTGCTTACAAAGTTGTAAGATACATCAAGGCAGCACCTGGTCTAGGTCTGCTAATGCCCTCAGACAACTCAGGCACACTTACAGCTTATTGTGACTCAGACTGGGGAGGTTGTTTACAAACTAGAAGGTCTGTTACAGGATATCTAGTAAAGTTTGGAGATGCTACTATATCCTGGAAGTCGAAGAAACAAGATACAGTAGCCAGAAGTTCAGCAGAGGCAGAATTCAGAAGCATGGCTTCCACAGTTGTTGAACTGACTTGGCTGACAGGCTTATACAAAGAGCTTGGAGTTGACATCAACTGGCCCATTTCGTTATACTGTGATAGTAAAGCTGCTATTTAGATTGCATCTAATCCTATCTTCCATGAGCGAACAAAGCATATATATATTGAGTGTCACTTTGTGAGAGAAAAAATTATTCAGGGAATGATCAAGAATTTTCATGTTTCTACTAAGGAGCAACTTGCAGATTTATTAACTAAGAGCCTTCGAAAGTTGCAGAATGACTATCTACTATCCAAGCTGGGATTGAAAGACATATTTCAACCATCAGCTTGAGGGAGAGTGTTAACAAGATATGAGGCTAACTGTAGTTAGCTAGCTTAGTTAGTGTTAACTGTAGTTAGTTAGTTAATGATAGTTGTATTCAACTAACTTAAGTTACAACACTGTATATAACTAACAAGCAGTTAGTTGTCATGTACACACTGTATTCATTCTATGAAAAAATAGTTTCTTCTCCAGTGATGCTTCTCTGTATCTTGTTCTTCTCTCTTCTGCATTGAAGCTTAATCACTAGAAGTTATCACCTTCACTTCTTTGTGCAATAGATTTTATATTCAATAAGCCTTATTTCCTTCTAAGAATAGATACTGATGAGATTCTCTTTCTTTGCCTCCTCGTACTTTTTTCCTTTTTTGATAGATCTCAATATATTTTTGACTCCTTTCTTGATCTTGATAAATAATCTCTTTCCATAATATAGATATACCCATAATATATTTTCTTTCCATAAAAATATATTCTTCCTTGCCTTGTAATATATCTTCCTTCCACAAAATAATAGATCTTCTCCATGATTTATATAACTTTCCTTTTAAGATGTTGAAAAGCTTTTCATCCATAATTTTCATAGATTCTTCTTCTGATATTGTAGTAAGCCATTTAATATTTGAAATTTAACTTTCAAATATTATTTCTTCTATGACGATCTCTAAAAATAATCTTCCTTGATAAGTTCTTCACATGATATTCTCTTTCCCATTTTTGTTTGGATCTTTACCAGTATTTTATTTCTTAAATAAACGTGTGCAATAAATAAGATTATCATAAGTAAATGTTCTTTGATTAATAATTATGTTGGTTTGGTATCATCAAAATTAATACGTGAAACCTTGAAGCTAACATGTCTGATTGCTGAGGACAATTTAAAGTGGTCGTTTATGTATATTTGTCATATATATATATATATATGGAAAACAAGAAGTTCCCAAACTAATTCGCGACTTGGTTCCTTAGAGTAGATATATTTTCTTTATTTTTCATAACCCGTGAATCATATCATCTAATTTTAAAAAAAAATCATTTAAGTTTATTTACAGGAATAATACATAAATATCTCTCAATTTGTCCAAAAATTTCAGTTACACATCTAAATTCTGCGGCAATCTATTACCCCCTAGCTTAGACATTTTTTTAAGCGAAACAAATATCTTCTTAATACGGCATACAATGACAGTCATTTAAACTTGCCAGTATATTTTATTTTGATATTTAAATTAAGAGACTTGTTCCAATTGAGCCTGCACACATGATAAAATTTTCCTATTAAGCACTTGTTGAGGATATTTTGGGAAAATAACTCTTGTTTTTTAAAAAAATAAAAAAAATGAAGTGGGTGTCTTTTTTAATTTAATTGGGTTCTTTTTTAACTGTGACGACCCAAATTTTCCTTCATTGGATATCGTGATGGCACCTAATCTTAGGGACTAGGTAAGCCTAACATTTCCACTGAACAACAACAATAATAAAGAAAATTTTAAAATTTCGAAATAGAATTTTTGACAGAGTTCACAATTTTCCAAAACCCGGTAAATACAAGTCATAAGCTCTACGAAATCTTTCTATCAAATCTAAATACAACTGTCTAGGAATAAGTAAGTACAGTTGAATAGAAATAAAACAGGAAGGTGACTCCGAAGCCTGCAACGCAGCCGCAGGTTACCTTGAGTCTCCTCAGCAATGATCTGCGTAGCTACCAACAACAACAACCTGAAGCTGCACGCAAAAATGTGCAGAAGTATAGTATGAGCACACCACAGCGGTGCCCTGTAAGTATCAAGACTAACCTCGGTGAAGTAGTGACGAGGACTAGCCAAGACACCACCGGTCTAATAAATAAAAAGGCATAAATGCATAAAAGACCGAAACATAATATCTATCTAAAGAAATTAACGAAACGATTGAATAATACGACAGAAAATTCAATAATTACGATCAACGGACAGCATAATAGAAATACGCAAAGAGAATGAAAAGAGTGCGATCCAAATGGCTAGAATCACAAAGCAATAAAAACACTAGCAACTCAGCACTGCATCAATTTATCTACGGCAGGCCTTAGCCAATAAACTCAATAAAACTGGTCAATCTTCAAGTGAAAACCTTTAAATCATGAGTTTATTTTGAAAGCTTTAAAGATATAATCATTTCGAAATCGAGAAATTTTTTCTTTGAAATATACTTTCTCGGAATGTATATTTATATATTTTTAATAAGAGAAATCTTAACAACATAGTCTCTTCAAAGATGTGTGGTATTCAAATATACTTTCCCAAATACTGCTCTTTCAAATATCATCAAAATACGTGATGTTCAAATATATTTGCACAAGTACTGCTCTTTCAAATAACATCAAAATACGTGATGTTCACAATATATTTTCCTAAGTGCTGCTCTTTCAAATATCCTTATTCTGCAAGACAAATGCTTTTCAAAATATATTTTTCAATATATATATTTATATCTTTCGATCCAATTCTCCTGAATCATAAAACTATCGGAGCTCAGTCCGCAACTCAGAATTTGTCATGCAATGCAGTACAGGGGAAAGCTCCCGGATCTCTGTCCGTAGTCCCAATTTAAATATGCGATGCAGTACAGGGGGAAAGCTCCCAGATCTCTGTTCGTAGTCCCAATTTAAATATGTGATGCAGTAGAGGGGGAAAGCTCCTGGATCTCTGTCCGTAGTCCCAATTTAAATATGCGATGCAGTACAGGGGGAAAGCTCCCAGATCTCTGTTCGTAGTCCCAATTTAAATATGTGATGCAGTAGAGGGGGAAAGCTCCTGGATCTCTGTCCGTAGTCCCAATTTAAATATGCGATGCAGTACAGAGGGAAAGCTCCCGGATCTCTGTCTGTAGTCCCAATTTAAAGTGTGATGAGCAAATCAATACAAAGACTTAAATCACAAAAGTGGTAACAACTAGCTCATAAGAAGTAGCCACTGAGAAGAATGCCAAGCACAAAGAGAGAACACCATAACGAGGGGAAAACAAGGAAAATATGGCAACGATTCTATATGTTCAAGTTCACAACCAAGAAACCAAATCACCTCGGCAAGGGAATCAGCTATAACCAATCTCGCTTGGACAATTAGCTTCACCAAATAAACTCAGTTTGAACAAATGCTCAGTAAATAGGCAACATCAAAGAATACCATCAACACGGGAGGTCATCAATTAGACCCAAGTAATACTTAAGAGGAAAAATCATTTAGGTCACAAGGTACCACTCACAGGCATGCTTGACCAACGTATAGATATTCCAATTTCTTGTTAGACATTTATAGAGAGAGATTATACTAGTTCTAGTCACATAGGAAGCGTATGAAGGAAGACATAGCATGACGGTAGGAAAAACAAAGTCTTCCTTTAAGTCAATTAAGATCTTATAAGAAACAAGGAATGCTAGGCAAGTACGTCTAATTTGAACAGAAAGAGTTGAGACTAGAAACCAGGAATTCAGATATAACAAGTTCAATTCATATACGGGGAGCATAAGGATCCAAAATCCCTAAAGGGCAATCTATTGGCAAACAAGTTTGAGTACACACTTGTCACCTCGCGTACGCGAACTACAATCAACATAAAAGACTCAATCCTAAGGGGTAGTTCCCCCACACAAGGTTAGGCAATATACTTATCTCAAAGACGACAACACGGTACTCAAAAATAGACTTTTCGGGCGGGAAGACCTCCTGACGGCTCAAAATCAACTAAAAAAACTTCAAAATACATATAAAACGTATAAGGAACCATTCCGAATAATAAAGTTTCAATCTTTGCAAATTTATAAAAATCGATCCAAAAGTCGACCCCCGGGACCGCACCTCGGAACCCGACAAATTTTACAAATTTCGATTACCCATTCTGTTACGAGTTCACCCATTTATCCAATTCCGATAACATTTGGTCATTCAAATCATGAATTTTCATTTTTGAAGTTTTCTTTCAAAACCTACAATCCCCTCAACCCAAAACACAAATTATATGATAAAAACAAGAACTAATTCATGAAATACATTTAATTCTAGTGGAAGAACACTTACCCATTCAATTTGTGTTAAAATCCCTCAAGGAATCGCCCAAAATCGAGCTCTAGATGTCAAAATATGTTTAAAATGGTGAAACCCTCGATTTTTGGAATATAATCTGACTGCCCAGTTATTTGTGCACTGCGATCGCGGACACAGATATGTGATCGCATAGGAGAAAAATTACTACTGGCCAAAAGGTGCTATGTGATCGCGGAGCTAAGTATGCGACCGCATGTAAGGGAAAGAGCCACTGCCAAGGATTGCGAGGACCACTGTGCGATCGCAGAGTAGGAATTTTCTGTTGCCAAACGATGCACTATGCGATCACGTAACGTGAAATGCAACCGCATTGAAGGAAAAATTGGGTTGGTCTATTTTACACTATGCGATCGCGGATGTGTCTATGCGATCGCATAGAAGAGAACACCAGATAGCAGAAAATACATTTTACACCAGATTTTTCCTAAGTTTTGCACTCCGACACCTACCCGAAACTCACCCGATCCCTCGGGGCTCAAAGAAAAATACACACACAACCTCGTAAACATCCTAAGGACTTATTCAAGTAATTAAACCACCCAAATAACATCATAAACATCGAATCAAACCTCAAAATCTATAGAAATTCTCAAAAACTTCCTAAACTTCAAATTTTGCATTTAAGGTCCGAATCACATTAAATTAAGTCTGTTTCTTACCAAATTTCACATATAACACATATAAATCATATCGAACCTGTACCGGGCTTCGGAATCATAATACGGGCCCGATATCACAGGTTTCACCTCAAATTTTATTTTCAAAAACCTTTATATTTTTCAGAAAACAATTTTCTTTAAAAATTTATTTCTCGGACTTGGGACCTCGGAATTCGATTTCGGGCATACCGCCAAGTCCCATATTTTCCTACGGACCCTCCAAGACCATCAAATCACGAGTCTGGGTACGTTTACCAAAAACGTTGACTGAAGTCAACTTTATTCAAATTTCTAATACAAAATTATCATTTTTATCAGTTTTTCTCACATAAAGGCTTCTCGGTTACACGCCTAAGATGCGCATGCAAATCGAGGTGAGATAGAAGGAGGTTTTCACTACCTCAGAACACAGAATTAGCTAGAAATATATGGGATGACCTTTTGGGTCATCATAATCTCCCCCTCTTAAACAAATGTTCGTCCTCGAACGTGCTAAGATTCACTTTGAACTCATCCAATCACTGATTGCGCATTTCCAACACACACCCGCGGGTAATCCCACATCACCCCAACCTACATAAGCCTGATGACACCATCACAACTGCCATATAGCCTACTCATCATCATCGATAAGCCTCATACCTCAATTCGTCACTTTCTACTCATTTCCAAAAGACCCGATTCTAAATCCATGTCCGGCATTAGCCACAACCAGCTGCATCAACTCAAATCTACGCCCATAAGGCACGGCCACACAACATAGCACATCACACATAGGCTCCATAGCACTTTTGATAACCATAACTGCCCGAAATCAACTAAACATTGGCAATTAGTCCCACATATGGAAGAAATATATTTCCAAATCCCATAATACCGATAATGATGCAATAAACACGAAGACCTCATTAGTAGACACCCGAATCACCGAGTCACAGCTAACACTACCCGGGCACACATCCCGCAAACTAAACTAAAGAAGCACATAACGAAATGGCTGAGTATGAAAGATAGAAGCATATAAAGGTACTATCAAACAAGCCCATAGGCATAACTCTCTATCAGTACTGACTTACCAAAATCAATATAACAAGAGAGAAGCAAAGCATATGAACAAATCACAAGGATGCCATCCTGATAAAAATTCCACCGAGGTACTCAGCCCGGTCCAAACATATCAAATCACAAGAAATCACGAGGGTCTCGCCCTCACTCTATGACACATGTCGAATATATATAATACCAATATAGATCTCCCGCTAATTCACCTCGGCTAACAAAATCATAGCGCTCACTTACTCACATCTCAATGGAGTATCAAATCACAGCTCGAAAACAAAATACTCGGGAGATTCACATAAAGCTTACCACGAAGGACGACATGGACTCACTTCCAGTTTCACCACTAGCAAGGATGAATAAAACAATGATAGACACGACTACTACTCATAGAATCTCCCAACAGGAGCAAGCACAAAAATAGAGTGCAATACATGAAACTCACTCATAAATGAGATAAAAAATAAGGGAACTTGTCTCGATCGGCATAGCTGTAATGAATTACAATTGGTGCCCCTCTGCAATACATCAAAACATACCTGGGTGATGATATCTGACACGACGGCCTCTAGCCTACCATACGCAACACATCAACGGTTCGGGCCTCCCCCTCTTAGGCGCCTTCTATCCACCTGAACACCTTGCCATAACTTTCCTACCTAAATCCTGAAACAATCTCTCACCCTGTGGCTAACATCTCCACACTGAAAACAATCTCTCTACCGATGTGGCTGTGGAAAAAATACGATACGGATCCCCTAAGACCCATGAGTATCTGAAACGCTCCCATGCGAAGCTGATAATGCAATTGAACTGGTTGACCCAAAACTCTCTACCATGCTGAGTCCCTCAATGAATCTACGGACTCGTCTCCTAACTGAAACAATCAAGTGAGGTGTATATTTGTCCAACTCACTGAATCCAATGGCATACTCCAATATTGACATAGCGCCCTGACACAAATGCTCAAACTCCGTGCAATGTGCATCCCGACAGAACTGAGGTGAAACCTCCCTAAAACATCTTCGAAAACTGAATCCATGCTAGTAAAGCTAACTCGGCTAGGCTACCCCAACTCATATGCTGCCACCATTGATCAATCCACTACTCTGGACCTGAGACGTGACAAAAGCAATCTCGCTCATCTCCACAATATCGAAGTTCAAAGAATATGGTGACACTCCTTGAGAAAACCCTGGGCATTACCCACCGCCAATCCACTGAAAGATAGAAAGGTGGTACTTCCATTACCTCTAAATCCCTAGGTGCTCTACCTCCGATGTTGTTGTCCTAACCACGGGTTGAACTGAAACAACATGTCGTGCTGCAATGACAACTAGAACTTAACCAATATGATCTCACTGCTTTGGAGTGTAGACGGTGGGGGTCTGAACTCCTCCCTTGATCTGTGAAGCAACTGGTGCACTAGAATCAACCCTGCCTGAGCCGATGTACCAATGGTACTCAAAACTGCGCTCCGGTCTTCTGAAGTCCGGGGTAGCAACAGGCACCCCCAGTACCTGTCCCCTAACTAGGATTACTGGTGACTACTCAATGGCTGCTCTGGTAGGCATCTTAACTGCGGCACGTGCTCCTCATTGGCCTCTACCTCTGGCCCTTGCGAAATTTTCTTTAGGGTAACATCATCCGGAACCGTCGGTCGTGTCCTCACCATCGGTGAGAAAATGGAACGATAATGTCAAACTTCAAGATCAATAAACTCGCACGATAGGAATGAAGGAAGTGAAATTGTCTTGATAGTTTCGTAGCCTCTTGAAGATAAGTACAGACGTCTCCGTAACGATCCGCAAGCCTCTACCAAACCCGCTTATGACTCGTAGCACCTATGAACCTAGGGCTCTAATACCAACTTGTCACGACCCAAATTTCCCTCAGTTGGGTATCGTGATGGCACCTAGTCTTAGGGACTAGGTAAGCCTAACATTTCCACTGAACAACAAAAATAATAAAGGAAATTTAAAAATTTTAAAATAGAATTCTTGACAGAGTTCACAATTTCCCAAAACCCGGTAAATACAAGTCATAAGCTCTACAAAATCTTTCTATAAAATCTAAATACAACTGTCTAGGAATAAGTAAGTACAATTGAATAGAAATAAAACAGGAAGGTGACTCTGAAGCCTGCAACGCACCAGAAAGTTACCTTGAGTCTCCTCAACAATGATCTGCACAGCTACCAACAACAATAACCTGAAGCTGCACACAAAAATGTGCAGAAGTGTAGTATGAGCACACCACAGCGATGCCCAGTTTCATGACTAACCTCGGTGAAATAGTGACGAGGACTAGTCAAGAAACCACCGGTCTAATAAATGAAAAGGCATAAATGCATAAAAGACCGAAACATAATATCTATCTAAAGAAATTAACGATACGATCGATCAATACGGCATGAAATTCTATAATTACGATCAACGGACAACATAATAGAAATACGCATAGAGAATGCAAAGAATGCGATCCAAATGGAGAGAATCACAACCCAATAAAAAAACTAGCAATTCAGCACTGCATCAATTTATCTACGACATGCCTTAGCCAATAAACTCAATAAAACTGGTCAATCTTCAAGTGAAAACCTTTAAATCGTGAGTTTATTTTGAAAAGCTTTAAAGATATAATCATTTCGAAATTGAGAAATTTCTTCGTTAAAACATACTTTCTCGGAATGCATATTTATATATTTTTAATAAGAGAAATCTTAACAACATAGTCTCTTCAAAGATGTGTAGTATTCAAATATACTTTCCCAAATACTGCTCTTTCAAATATCATCAAAATACGTGATGTTCAAAATATATTTTCCCAAGTACTGCTCTTTCAAATATCATCAAAATACGTGATGTTCAAAATATATTTTTCCAAGTACAACTCTTTCAAATGACATCAAAATACGTGATGTTCACAAAATATTTTCCCAAGTACTGCTCTTTCAAATATCATTATTCTACAAAAATGCTTTTCAAAATATACTTTTCAATATATATATTTATATCTTTCAATCCAATTCACCTCAATCATAAAACTATCGGAGCTCAGTCCGCAACTCAGAATTTGTCATGCAATGCAGTATAGGGGGAAGCTCCCGGATCTCTGTCCGTAGTCCCAATTTAAATATGTGATGCAGTACAGGGGGAAAGCTTCCAGATCTCTGTCCGTAGTCCCAATTTAAATATGCGATGCAGTACAGGGGGAAAGCTCCCGGATCTCTGTCCGTAGTCTTAATTTAAATATGTAATGCAGTACAGGGGGAAAGCTCTTGGATCTTTGTCTGTAGTCCCAGTTTAAATATGCAATGCGTCCACTGAGGAAAACAACCAGAATGCGACAGAAACAACATATATTTCCACAACTGGCGCGAAAGAAAACAGGACCGAATACAAAGTGCGATGAGCAAATCAATACAAAGACTTAAATAAAAAAAGTGGTAACAACTAGCTCATAAGAAGTAGCCACAGAGAGGAATGCCAAACACAAAGAGAGAACAACATAACGAGGGGAAAACAAGGCAAATATGGAAACGATTCTATATATTCAAGTTCACAACCAAGAAACCAAATCATCTCGGCAAGGGAATCAGCTATAACCCATCTCACTTAGACATAGCTTCACTGAATAAACTCAGTTTGAACAAATGCTCAGTAAATAGGCAACATCAAAGAATATCGTCAACACGGGAGGTCATCAATTAGACCCAAGTAATGCTTAATAGGAAAATCATTCAAGTCACAAGGTGCGACTCACGGGCATGCTTGACCAACGTCTAGATATTCCAATTTCTTGTTAGACATTTATAAAGCGATATTATACTAGTTCCAGTTACATAGGCAGCGTATGAAGGAAGAAATAACACGACGTTAGGAAAAACAAAGTCTTCATTTAAGTCAATTAAAATCTTATAAGAACCAAGGAATGCTAAGCAAGTACGTCTAATTTGAACAAACAGAGTTGAGACTAGAAACCAGGAATTCAGATATAACAAGTTCAATTCATATACGGGGAGCATAAGGACCCAAAATCCCTAAAAGGCAATCTATTTGGAAACAAGTTCGAGTATACACTCGTCACCTCGCGTAAGCTGACTACAATCAACATAGAAGACTCAATCCTAAGGGGTAGTTCCCCTACACATGGTTAGACAAGATACTTACCTCATAGACGACAAACCGGTACTCAAAAATAGACTTCTCAAGCGGGAAGACCTCCGGACGGCTCAAAATCAACTAAAACAACTTCAAAATACATATAAAACGTATAAGGAACGATTCCGAATAATAAAGTTTCAATCTTTGCAAATTTATAACAATTGACCCAAAAGTCGACCCCCGGGCCCGCACCTCAGAACCCGACAAATTTTACAAATTCCGATTACCCATTCCAATACGAGTTCACCCACACTAAATTTATCCAATTCCGATAACATTTGACCATTCAAATCATGAATTTTCATTTTTGAAGTTTTCTTTCAAAACCCACAATCCCCTCAACCCAAAACACAAATTAAATGATATTAACAAGAACTAATTCATGAAATACAATTAATTCTAGCGGAAGAACACTTACCCATTCGATTTGTGTGAAAATCCCTCAAGGAGTCGCCCAAAATCGAGCTCAAGAAGTCAAAATATGTTTAAAAGGGTGAAACCCTCGATTTTTGGAATATAATCTGCCTGCCCAGTTATTTGTGCATTGAGATCGCGGACACAGAGAGGCGATCGCATAGGCAAAAAATTACTACTGGCCAAAAGGTGCTATGCGATCACGGAGCTAAGCATGCGATCGCATATAAGGGAAAGAGCCAGTGCCAAGGATTTGCAAGTGCGTTCACGAGGACCACTGTGTGATCGCAGAGTAGGAATTTTTTGTTGCCAAACGATGCACTATGCGATCGCGTATCATGAAATGCGATCGCATTGAAGGAAAAATTGGCTGGTCCATTTTACACTATGCGATCGCGGATGTGTCTATGCGATCGCATAGAAGAGAACACCAGATAGCATAAAACTCATTTTACACCAGATTTTTCCTAAGTTTTGAACTCCGACACCTACCCGAAACTCACCTGAGCCCTCGGGGCTTAAAGCCAAATACACACAAAACCTCATAAACATCCTACAGACTTATTCAAGTAATTAAACCACCCAAATAACATCATAAACATCGAATCAAACCTCAAAATCTATAGAAATTCTCAAAAACTTCATAAACTTCAAATTTTGCATTTAAGGTATGAATCACGTCAAATTAAGTTCGTTTCTTACCAAATTTCACAGATAACACATATAAATCATATCGAACCTGTATCGGGCTTCGGAATTATAATACGAGCTCGATATCACAGGTTTCACCTCAAATTTAATTTTCAAAAACCTTTATATTTTTCAGAAAATCATTTTCTTTAAAAATTTATTTCTCGGACTTGGGACCTCGGAATTCGATTCCTGGCGTACGCCCAAGTCCCATATTTTCCTACGGACCCTCCGGGTCCGTCAAATCACGGGTCCGGGTCCGTCAAATCACGAGTCCAGTCCGTTTACCAAAAACGTTGACTGAAGTAACCTTTATTCAAATTTATAATACAAAATTATCATTTTATCAAATTTTCTCACATAAAGGCTTCCCGGCTACACGCTCGTACTGCGCACACAAATCGAGGTGAGATAGAAGGAGGTTTTCACGAACTCGGAATACAAAATTAGCTAGAATTATATGGGATAAACTTTTAGGTCATCACATTAACTGTCTTGTTTTTGTTTATTTTATCAAAGACTTATATTTGATGTGTATATTTTGAAGAATGTGATATATTTTTAAGTGGTTAACTTATCCAAGTAATAAGCGCTAAATGCCACATGCAGAACTGTTTCCAAAATTTGAGCCGAAAATTCTAGAAAAAATACTTTATCATATGATCATGTACTCAATTAAAACACGTCTTAATACGAATCATATGTAAATGAAATATACTGGTATATTTAAGAAACTGTGCCTATTGAAAATTACATCTCATGTATTCCATTATCTGATTTCTATGAAAGTTGATTGACTTTTTGGATTGAACATTGTGAATATATAATTCCTTACAACTTCGATTGTCTAGAATTAATTAGTCCTTCACATGTTAATAATGTTCATTAAAGTGGCATGTAATTTATCACGACCCATTTTCGCAGTCGTGATGGCGCCTGTCGTGGAACCAGGCAAGCCACTCATTTTATCTAACTAAAAACAAATCCCCATAAAATGCCCCTTTTAACAATTTCTGAAATCTATAATAAAGTAATAAACCCAAGAATTTGGGAAAAATAGTTTATAAAACTCAAAAGACCAAATCCTACCAACCCCGGATCCAGTGTCACACAGTCATGAGCTGCTAATGCTAAATAAAATCAAACGAAATGACTAAGATAGTCTGAAAATAAATACGACAGGTAGAAAGGAAAGAGAAGACGAGATCACTGTCGCCAGCTGCTACCTCGTCAACTCTGATGAAACTGTAGTGATCCCTGACCCGAGCTGAACTCCTCTGTACCTGGATCTGCACACAAGGTGCAGGGGGTAACGTGAGTACACCAACTCAGTAGTAACAAAGCCAAACTACGGGCTGAGAGGTAGTGACGAACTAAACCTCCGACAATTCAAACAACAGTATATAAATTGGACATGACAGTAGTATATCAGGAAATAAATACGATGTATCAAGATATGTCTGTAACCCTGCATACTAGCATGGATTCATATAGAATCGTGCAGGATGTGTACTCATAAATCAAGATATCATAAGGTGGTCAACTCAGTACTAGAATACGGCCTTCAGGCCCAGGGAAGTCCCCGGATATTACATAAACACAAGTGACACAGTCACTAAGTACTGAGGAAAACGGCTGATCCAGCCCCCACGGAGAAATCCATCTCCGCAACATAATAACCACGGAGAAATCCATCTCCGGAACATAACAACCACGGAGAAATCTATCTCCGAAACATAACAACCACGGAGAAATCCATCTCCGGAATATTTGTGCGCTCACTGGGGGTGTATAGACTCCGGAGGGGCTCCTTTTAGCCCAAGCGCTATATCAAGCCAACAAAGGCATGATTTCAGGATCGCTGCGGTGTGCAGTCCAACCTCATAACTGTATCACACCAGGCTCTAAGCCTCACTCAGTCAGTACCTTCCAGCCTCACTTAGAATGCTCTAACATATGCAATGCAGCCCAAACCAATGATAATATAAATAAACTAGCAACTTACGAGACTGAGGCATGAAAGATATACTACAACAGGACTGAGTACATGAAAGCAATAATCACAGATAGAGACAGCAACAATCGACCATTTCGGTCTAAACACATCGGCGTGAAGCCTTAACGTTTATACTTAGCATGATTTCTATTTCGTTTCAGGTAATTACCACCTTCACAGTAGAATATCAATCTTGGATAACCAATAGACAGTGCCATGGGATGAACCAGGCTACAAATATTCGGTAAACGCTCGCATGCCCGTCACTTGGCAAGTGTGTCACCTTAATTAACATGAGTTATCAAATAGTTTGAGGTTTCGAACCCTCAGTTCCAAGTTTGGAAACGTTACTTACCTCAAAATCGGCTAACGCACTACTCCGCAATGCCCTTGCCTCTAAATTCGGCCTCCGAGTGCTCCAAATTTACCAAGTTCAGATTTTTATTATCAATATATGCTTACGGAATAATTACCAATTGGAAATATCAAAATTCACCCAAAAGTCCGAAACCGGTCAAAACCCGACCCCCGCGCCCACATCCCGAAATCCAGAAACTTTTATACCAAAAAGTTCTTCGTCCTCTCACGAGTCCATACATATAAAGAACACTAAATTCGGAGTCCAAATGATCCCTAAATCACCATTTTTAAATATTTAACTCCCAAGCCCTAATCACCAAATTTTACCCTGACTTTTCCCTAATTTTCACCATAATTCCGACCTTTAATCACATGTAAACGAGTTTAGAGTCCAAAGATCTTACCTTGGTGGAGAATTATCGAATTCCCTCTTCAAAACCATTCAAAAGCTTCAAACCTGTATGAAATATTAAGAAAATTGCTAAAATTCACGAAGGCACGTTTTTATACCTTCTGCCCAGTGATCTCGCACCTGCGATCACTTACTCACACCTGCGGCTTCACAGGTGCGATGCTCCTTCCGCACCTGCGATCTCCTCTGGGATCTCCCAATTCCGCACCTGCGATACTCATTCCGCACATCTCAGGTGCGACAAATTCCTCGCACCTGCGAACAATTCCCCACTCAGTCAAATCTCGCACCAGCGGCTTTCTTTCCGTAGGTGCGAAAACACCAGCAACAGCAACCTGCAGATTTACCAAAGTCACTCCAAACTTCCCGTTAACCACCCAAAACCATCCTGAGCCCCTCGGGACCCCAACTAAATTTACCAACACATCATAAATGATTATTCAAACTTAGTTACACTCTCAAAACACCAAAACTAACATCAAAACACCAAATTTACATCGGATTCAAGCCTAAGAACTTCGAAACTTCTAAAATCCCCCAACGATGCCGAAACTATCCAAAACAACTTCGATTGACCTGAAATTTTTCACACACATCCGACCCCGATAGCCTATTTTTCAGTGCCGACTGGAAATTGCCAAAAACTATCTTTCGCCAATTCAAGCCTAATTCTATATCGGACATCACAAAAATTTTCCGAACACACTCGTAAGTCCTAAATCACCTAACGAAGCTATCCGAGCCATAAAATCCGCATTCCGAGGTTGTTTACCAATAAGTCAACTCCTAGTTGACTTTTCCCATATAAGGCTATCTTTAAAGACTAAGTTGTTGAATTCTCATTTATACATTCCGATTTCAAGCCTATCGACTCTAACACATCAATAATAGTAATCTATGACAAGTCAATGACAGCAATAAAAATGCAAGTTCTACGTAACGACAGACCGGGTCGTTACATTCTCCCCCACTTAAATATACGTTCATCATCGAACGTGCCTAGAGTTGTTCTAATACCACCAAACAATGTTGTGTAACCTTTCATGCACATATTCAGAGGTGATCCCGATCACCTTACCCCATCTATGTCCGATAACACAACATAACTGAAATTTCATTATCCAATCCTGACCCATAGACCTTAAAACCAAGTTTCCACTTCTGAAATAATTTACAAGTTCAAATTTCCACAATTATAAACTGAATGAGTTTGAGCACACTGTAACAAGTCATACCCGTAACCCAAGATGAAATACCATGATACACTGTATGACTCAAGCACTCGTGGTGATAATTCCTAATCACAACAATTACTTATAACAACCCAATACCGGTAAATAACCGCTTATCAAGAAATTCCTCGCTCTTACACTTCCATATACTGCCGATGATGATAGAAACACGTATAAACCAGTAACCATTCGCCTGATCAGTATCAATACCATCCAGAGCCATAATTTGTGCAACTTGTGCACTCAATACTCACATACCAAGAGTTCGATTCATTAAATAAAGAAGACTCGCACGAGAGGGCTATCCTGCCACTAACACTTACCATTACCACATCATACTAAAAGCCTGATACACATCGTGAAACCATATCACACAAATCTGACACCAAGGATCATACCTCTACCTAACCGAGCTGCAAAGCGTGATCCCATCCAACCGCTGGACCACATGACACACTCCGAACCACCTTACTCAAAATCAATAACCATGCGAAATCTGACATCAATTACTCAAAGTGCATTGCCAAAATCACGGGAAATCGGACGATACCGTGCCACCCGAATCAAAAAGAACATAGCCAACACGTCTCAATCCTGCAACACCCAATTACTTACCTCACTCAAATCTCGCTATACAGCCTCGATAGGACTACATCATATGCACATATATAACCGATGATCAAAACTCCTCCAACACCGAAAGGTAACTCATAGATCTATCTAAGACACGAATAAGCTCAATGACAATTGAGTGGTACATCCCTCAACAATAGCATTTCGGAGTCAACAATTCCGACTCGGTGCAGAAAACACACCCATACCGGCCTACCAATAAGTCTAAGTCAACTCTGGTCACCCACAACAGGTAGATAACTCTCCAAACGTTCATAATGACTGAATCATGACATATACTAACACTTGACTAGTTGTTCTTGCATCCTCGTAGTTCACAACTACAAAATAATCTGTTCATAAAACTCCCAGTCTCAAAATCCATGAGGCGCACCAATTACCATATCTGATCCTAATTCCCCCACTCAAATATGTAACACATTCCTGATGCTCAATCATTCCACGAGGGATACCCCCATAATTCCTTTGTGTCACCAAGAAACCTTGAATATCAACAGCTGATCCGACGAGAGAGCGTCGTAACGCCAATGAAGCACCCTTATTCAAACATATTGCCTTAAACACATTGTTCTAAATGAATGTATACTCTCATCCAGCCACCCAATAGTGGTATTCTTTACCTAATCATCTGAAACTGTCAGTTCTGACCTTCCTTCCGAAAACTGAACCGTGACCTCACATATGTCAGTCTTCACCATACACAAAATACTGCATAGCCATGCAATCCTATGATAAATATGAGAATTTCATGCTCCCTTCCTAGCCATAACAACTACATACCCGACTAGCCAAGAGTTGTCTATTCGATCTCATCTAGAAGAAAAATCACTATACATCACCTGGCCCTATCTCCAATCGTGGTAGAAACCATCAAGAACTCCCGAATCACACTTTTTCAACACCAAATTGTCAGGACTGAATCCTTCTAGCACAACCAAGCTACGCATGCCACCAAATTCCAAGAGAATTGCTAATAACCACCTGTAACAACTCATTACCTTATAAACACCAAGGAACTAACCATATCCCTTATCATCCCGATCCGACCTACTACCAAGCTGTCCTATTTATTCAAGTTCCTTCTGACCTACCTTCGAATTCATACTTCTTCTTGCCATAATACCACCATTCTCAATCCCGACTCATCGCACGAAAACCCGAGTATAAAAAAATATACCGTCTAAAGCTCATAGGCCGTCGTATACTCCCTCAACTATCCCCAAATGCACCACATTAGAAATACTTACCCTGAAGAGACTTCCTACGAATTTAAAGTAGTTACCTTCACTTCCTGATACTGAAGGATAGAATTCATGATAATGCAAATACACCACAAGCCTTGACACCTTTCTTGTAAATCTCAGTTTTAACCCTTTTCACACCTTGAAGATCCTCAATCGCTACATATAACTTTGAATCCGTCTGAACCATTTTCCAACGCCATTTACTTTACGAAATTCCAATTACACTAACCAAGTAAACTAAACGACCTGACCCCGCTTGCAATCTACATACTAGGAAAGTAATCCACACATTTGAAGAAACAAGCACGCTCATACATTGCACCTTCTACACTTACCTGTACAACTCAATAATTCAATAAATTCCATTATCCGCAAGGTAAATTACAACCTGTATCGAAGAATTTCCCGTTACTCGAGCCATTCTCAGACTCCACTTCTGCAGGGCAATAACTGATTCACCAACATACCTCGAACCGAAACCAATACAACACATAATCATGTAATCAACTTATCAATAACGAACTCCCCCCACTTGTCTCAAAGCCAAGGATCACGACAAACAAGACTATGCCCACACATTATCACTGCCACCATGCTGTGGTGAGATTCAACTAAATCCTCCATAAGCTTTCATGACCCAAACCATCTAACACTCAATCAATTTCCAATCTCGCATCCACCATTGTGATGGTAATGCCAACTCCCACAAGCGATCTAAACTCAAATTGCAACATGCATCATTTACTGATAGAGAGAACTTACTACAGATAAACATAAGGGTCACACACCTCAGGAAAACCCGCAGGAGATACCTCTACCTGTTAAATCTCAAAATGTTATCTCCCTGTACACTTTCGAATATCATAGCTATCACACAATCACTATACCTTCCTACAATAGAACACAACCATTGCCTGCCCTCGAGACATCTCATAAGCGGTATAAGAACCTGAAGCTGATGGCAATACTAACACTGGAGTTGTGGTCCTGGAATTCTTGAGCTTCTGGAAACTCTACTCACACTCGTCTGACCACATAGATACCTTCGTTGGACACCACGTGTCCCTAGAATGCTACTGAACTAAGCCAATAATTCACACTTGGAGGACTTCACACAAAGCTTCTCCTCCCTATATCCTTGTAATACCATCATTAAATGCCGAGTATGTTATCCCTGGCTACAAGAGTACGGCAGGATGCGATCAATAATTACGATAACAAAGGAATTATAACACGGTTGAGTACACCGTCGATCGAATACATGAATGCCGCAGGGGCATTGGACAACCCCAAAGACATCACCAGGAACTCATAACGCAACAGAAAAATCTATTTCACTCCACATCTGAACCACACGAGAGGTCCTTCAATAAACTCACAACTCGAAGCCATATTCTAACTCAATATAGACGTCAATTACTTAAAGGTTCTCGCTACATCTCCCGCTAATCCATTCTCGTGACAATCAAAAAACCTGAACACATCTAACTGTTAATCATATCCACCACGAAGTCATCTAGTCACAAAGTCCTCTCAATAAGGGAACCAACGGTCATATAAGTCCCCAATACATATGCTCACACAAGTGAAATCTCGGCACTCAAGCTACGGACAAAATCCGGCCTCAAGTCCTCCTGACTGGCCCCAAACATGCTAAAATCTCGTCCCATTCATGGAAGTCACAAACCATTGGTGCGCGGATGATACCGAGCGCTCGCGTGCGCATTTGAATACATGAAAGGAATTCAAAGAATTACGCTTCAGGTAGAATCAATGGATTCACACGACAAGAATTCAAAAATGTGATATTTTTTCTAAAGGTTCTGCAGCCTCTCGAAGATAAGTACAGACGTCTCCGCACCGATCCGCAAGACTCTACTAAATCCACTCATGACTGGTGAGACCTATTTAACCTAGCGCTCTGATACCAACTTGTCACGACCCATTTTCGGAGTCGTGATGGCGCATGTCGTGGAACCAGGCAAGACACTCATTTTATCTAACTAAAAACAAATCCCCATAAAATGCCCCTTTTAACAATTTCAGAAAACTAAGAAAATAATAAACCTAGTAATTTGGGAAAAACAGTTTATAAAACTCAAAAGACCAAATCCTACCAACCCCGGATCCAGTGTCACACAGTCATGAGCTGCTGATACTAAATAAAATCAAACGAAATGACTAACATAGTCTAAAAATAAATATGACAGGTAGAAAGGAAAGAGAAGACGAGATCACGGTCGCCATCTGCTATCTCGTCAACTCTGATAAAATTGTTGTGATCCCTGCCCCAGCTGAACTCCTTTGTACCTGGATCTGCACACAAGATTCAGGGGGTAACGTGAGTACACCAACTCAGTAGTAACGAAGCCAAACTACAGGCTGAGAGGTAGTGACGGACTAAACCTTCAATAATTCAAACAACAGTATATAAATTGGACATGACAGTAGTATATCAGGAAATAAATACGATGTATCAAGATATGTCTGTAACCCTGCATACTAGCATGAATGCATATAGAATCGTGCAGGATGTGTACTCATAAGTCAAGCTCTCATAAGGTGGTCCACCCAGTACTAGAATACGACTTTCAGGACCAGGGAAGTCCATCCCGGATATTACATAAACACAAGTGACACAGTCACTAAGTATAGAGGAAAACGACTGATCCAGTCCCCACGGAGAAATCCATCTTCGGAACATAATAACCACGGAGAAATCCATCTCCGGAACATAACAACCACGGAGAAATCCATCTCCGGAATATCTGTGTGCTCACTGGGGGTGTATAGACTCTGGAGGGGCTCCTTTAAGTCGAAGCGCTATATCAAGCCAACGAAGGCATAATTTCAGGATCGCTGCGGTGTGCAGTCCGACCTCATAACTGTATCACACCAAGCTCTAAACCTCACTCAGTCAGTACCTTCTAGCCTCACTTAGAATGCTCTAAGATATGTAATGCAGCCCAAACTAATGATAATATAAATAAAATAGCAACTTACGAGACTGAGGCATGAAACATATATTACAACAGGACTGAGTACATGAAAGAAATAATCACAGCTAGAGACAACAAAAATTGACCATTCCGGTCTAAACACATCGGCGTGAAGCCTTAACATTTATACTTAGCATGATTTCTATTTCGTTTCAGGTAATTACCACCTTCACAGTACAATATCAATCTGAGATAACCAATAGACAGTGCCCTGGGATGAACCAGGCTACAAATATTCGGTAAACGCCCGCATGCCCATCACTTGGCAAGTGAGTCACCTTAATTAACAGCATTTATCAAATAGTTTGGGGTTTCGAACCCTCAGTTCCAAGTTTGGAAGCGTTACTTACCTCAAAACCGGCTAATCCACTACTCCGCAATGCCCTTGCCTCTAAATTCAGTCTCCGAGTGCTCCAAATCTACCAAGTTCAGATTTTTATCATCATTATATGCTTAAGGAACAATTACCAATTGAAAATATAAAAATTCGCCCAAAAATTCGAAACCGGTCAAAACCCAACCCCCGGGCCCACGTCCCGAAATCCAGAAAATTTTATACGAAAATGTTCTTCGTCCTCTCACGAGTCCGTACATATAAAGAACACTAAATTCGGAGTCCAAATGATCCCTCAATCACCATTTTTAAATATTTATCTCCCAAGACCTAATCACCCAATTTTACCCTGACTTTTCTCTAATTTTCATTATAATTCCGACCTTTAATCACATGTAAATGAGTTTAGAGTCCAAAAATCTCACCTTGGTGGAGAATTATCGAATTCCCTCTTCAAAACCCTTCAAAAAGCTTCAAACCCGTATGAAATATTGAGAAAATGGCTAAAATTCACGAAGGCACATTTTTATACCTTCTGCTCAGTGATCTCGCACCTGCGATCACTTACTCGCACCTACGGCTTCGCACGTGCGATGCTCCTTCTGCACCTGCGATCTCCTCTGGGGTCTCCCAATTCCGCACCTGCGATACTCATTCCGCACCTCCGACATCGCAGGTGCGACAAATTCCTCGCACCTGCGAACAACTCTCCACTCAGTCAAATCTCGCACCTGTGGAGCCTAGTCCGGTCTTGCGGAACCGCACTTGCGGCTCTCTTTCCGCAGGTGCGAAAACGCCAGCAACAACAACCTGCAGATTTACCAAAGTCACTCCAAACTTCCTGTTAACAACCCAAAACCATCCTGAGCCCCTCGGGACCTCAACTAAATTTACTAACACATCATAAATGATTATTCAAACTTAGTTACACTCTCAAAACACCAAAACTAACATCAAAACACTAAATTTACATCAGATTCAAGCCTAGGAACTTCGAAACTTCTTAAATCCACCAATGATGCCGAAACTATCCAAAACAACTCCGATTGACTTGAAATTTTGCACACACATCCAAAATGGCATTACGGACCTGTTCCAACTTCCGAAATTCCATTCCGACCCCGATAGCCTATTTTTCACTACCGACCAGAAATCGCAAAAAAACTAACTTTCGCCAATTCAAGCCTAATTCTACACCGGACATCACAAAAATATTCCGAACACACTCCTAAGTCCCAAATTACCTAACGAAGCTATCTGAGCCATAAAATCCGCATTCCGATGCCGTTTGCTAATAAGTCAATTTCCAATTGACTTTTCCCATTATAAGGCTATCTTTAAAGACTAAGTTGTTGAATTCTCATTTAACCATTCCGATTTCAAGCCTATCGACTCTAAAACATCAATAATAGAATAACCAATCCATGACAAGTCAATGACAACAATAAAAATGCAAGTTCTACGTAACGACAGACCGGGTCATTACATAATTAATCTTTCACGTGTTATTATTGTTAATCAGGATGGCATATACCACTCATATTTTGTACAAACAATATCAATTTTATTATAGTTTGATTTTTGTACAAGGAATATAGAGCTATATATATTGTTCTAAGATCTTAGTTGCTATCTCAAGTTCATGTTTACCTTGCAATATTATTTTTCAGGAAATATCGATCGGCTTATTGTGTATTTGCTTTTAGACAAACAAATCATATATATTACTCTGTTAATTTTTTGACGAAGTGATGTTGGATTACACCACTTCATTCAACCAACACAATTTTCCTGTAAGACCGCCTCATACTATTCCCAATTTTTCTATTACGATCTTAAAGTTTTCGGGGATCGTACTGTGCCCTTCCAAATAACTTTTGAGTGATATTATTACTCTTTTTCGATCAATTTTAGTTTTAAATTTGAATAAGACACATTACCAAACTCATTATGTATGCATAGTAGCTTGTGAGAAGAATATTTACAAGTACGTATTAATAACTATTTACAAGAGTAAATGTGCGTTAATTTCATATAATTCTACAAAGTTGGACTAAATTTAAGAGCCAAAAATTCACTTTTTCTTTTCGAAAAAATTGCATGTCCAAACATAACTCTAATTTACAAATACCATTTTCATTTAAAATTTCTTTTCACTTTTTTGGAATTTTACAATTCTTATGAACAAACGCCCACTAAATTAGAGTTATCATTCAAATATTAATAATGAATGGTCAATTTCAAGAAATAGCAACGACAAGTCAAATCACTTAAACGGATAATGATCGTACTATTTTATCAAACATCATTCCCATCAATATGTTGAATTTTATCATTTACTATGAAGTGCAATTTTGTGAAACTTAATTATTACAAGATGTTGAAAGTTGAATCCTTCAACAACTTGAAATATAATAAGTTTTCCCAAAAAGGTAAGAGGTCATTTGGTTTGAATACGGTTTATGCCGGGATAAATTACGCTAAGCTAAGTTAAGTTGAGACTAATTATTCTGGTATTATTTTTTAATTATTGTTTGGTATGTTGTATTAAAAACAATAATTGCATAATTTCTAAGAAGAAGATATAAGTTATCCTGACACTAATTACCCACCCTCTACAAGGTATAAGTTATCCCAATACTAATTTTAATCCTGGAATAACTTATACCAGGTTTGCTAACCAAACAAAGTATTAATGTGGTATTACATTTTTATACCAGCATTATACCTTCTTATACCTCATACCAAATGACCCCTAAGAATATTAATTTTCGGGGGAGATTTATTGTGGTTGATAATCTAAGTACTGAAATATGATTTAAAGTAATTTTATTTCCTAATTAATATTTTCCTATTCTCCATACATGAATTTCTCCTACTTGATTGCCATTATCTTTTGGTAGCTTACTCTTAATTGAAAATACTTTAATTTAAATATATATATAGAGAGTGTATGTGTTTTGGTTTGTTTGATCAAACCACACTGATAAGTACTTTTTTTTAAGTTACTATTTGGATATTCTTAGAACTATTTGGATAAGGTATACGTTTAAAAATATCCGCAGGGAAAGGACAAATATGCTTATATACTAAAAAAATTGCAAGTTAATTAAAAATGGCCAACTTATTACTTTTGACTAATTTTCTTATTAAAGCTTTTAGTGTTTAGCAAACTAATAATTAAACCAAAAAAGTACGTAGGCCCCGTTTGTTCATAATTTTTTTTCTTTTTTTCATTTTTGTTTAAAAATGTGTTTGTCCATGAAATGATGCAAGTTCTTAGAATTTTTCCGAAAATGAATTTTTCAAGAACAAAAAGGTGGTTATTTTTCAATTTTTTTTAGAAATTTTTTTCTCCACCTCACAAAACTGCAATATTTTTCCAAGAGAAATGCATGTCTAAACATAATTTCAAATTTAAAATAATATTTTTTTTTACTTAACTTTTGTTTACCCTTAAAATTGGATAACAATTAAAATTATGATATGATTTTAAGGACACGCGATTTCACCTAATACCAATTGATAAATACAAAGATTAGTAATATAAATTAACAATAAGATAAAGCAAATCAGTGTTAAAATGTAATTCAGCCCTCGAGCTAGAGTGCCCTCGAGCAGGTCGGTACCAAAACAACTAAGAAATAAGCCATCCGATGAACAAGAGTATATGCTAAAGAGAAAGTGTTATATTGCTTTGATATGTGTGAACAATGTATGTTACAAATGATTAGAACTACCCTTTATATAGCAGAGGAATTGTACTTATGGTGTAACTCTAATGACAGATGAAAATCCCATGATTAGCTAATTAACTATTCCTGATTTGATTTGTTCCAAGATTTCTGCCATGATCTTCGACCAATCACGGATATCTCGCATTTCTGTTATCACGCTATCTTCAATCTTACTCGATGTCTGTCTCATTTGGTCAAGGTCGCTACTGTCCTCGATCTCGACAGGTACCTCGAATCCCGAATCGGTACCTTGTCCTGGTGCTTTGGTCTGATCCACTATGAGGCCGACCTTCGATGCAACTCCCCGGTCTCGGTAAAATAGTAAAATCGAATAGGCCCGGTTTTAACGGTATACAGATAGTCCCCTCATTGTTTGGAGTGTAATGACAAGAAATGCAATGAGCCTTCAATTTTTACCTCGACCTATCATGACGTCACCCTCGTGACGTAAGCGATGGAAGTGATCGAAACGTCCCGTCGGTTCAGTTCCCTAAGTTATTAATGTGTCTCAGCTGGTGGTCGGCCACTAGTTCCCTTGAACCGTCGCCGTGAATCCCATAAATAGGCCTTTTTTAACACTCTTCAAACTTTACCTTCGACCCTTTCTAATCTTCAAAGCTTTTTACATCTTCTAATTTCTTCATCTGCAAGTCTCCAATTTTCACTGATATCCTCTTCTTAGAACATTATCTTCATCTATCTTTAACTTCATATCCAAATGGCGAAAACGTCAAAAACTGTTCCCCAAAAGGAAAATGCTTCTTCATCGCGGTCGGACAACGACAAAACACCGGTGGAGTAGCACCCTGAGGAGTGTGTTCCCAGGGGGTGCGTCCTCACTTTCGACTTTAAGATCGAGAAAACTTCGTCGGTCCCTAGTCGATGCTAGCCAATGTCGAGGTATATATGCTCGATAACTGAGAACTTCCTCAAGAAGGTGAAGAAAGAATGCAACTAGGAAGGTAAATAGATAGTGTTCCGGCCCCCGAAGAAGACATCACTACCCACGTGGAAGGGTTTCTGAGTGTTCACACTTACCCTTTCACGCTGGTCCCCCTCGATCCCATTATCGTCGATTTCTGCCACAAATATCAAATAACCCTAGGGCAAATCCATCCCTCCTTTTGGTGTATAGTTATTCTGCTCTGATTTTTCACGAGCAAAGTCGAGGGGATGCCTTTCACCCTCGATCACCTCATCAGGTTGTACAACCCCCGTCTCTATCGAGGCGGTTGATAAAACTTCAGAGGGCTACCAAGGTGTTTTTCTCGAGCATAGATAAGGATAAGGATCGAGGATGGATGAGACAGTTCGTTCGAGTGAGGAATTCCGACCTAATCCCGGCCTAGAAGATGCTATTTCCCAAGAAATAGAATATGAAGCGTAAGTACAATCCCGCCGTTAGCTTCCATTTTATTGTTTTGTTCCATTCGCTTCTTCTCATCTATATCCTTTTCCATGGTGTAGCGGTAGCTTGGATGCCCAGTGTAATTCCTAACCTCGAGAGCTGGGTTTGGGACCTAAAATCAACTTCTTCGTACGCTGAGCGCTCATAGAGCGATCTAGCAAAGGGCCGACGGGAAGCCAAAAATCACGGTAAGCCCCTTTTCACGTTTTTGATCATTTTTGTTAAAATGTCTCTCACTCAATTTCCTTTCATACAGGCCTTGGAAAAGAAGCTGTCATGAGGCCCCCGTCTGGTGAGGATGAGACTTTAACCTCGGTCCCGAAACCAGCAAAGGATAAAAAGAGGAAAAGGACGTCAACCTCCGAGGATCCAAAGCCCAGGAAAAATCCGGCTCGTAAGCCGAAGAAAGACATTGTCGCCCTGCCTGCGGAGGTACTTCGGCGCCTAAGAGAAGAAGAAGAAGAAGAAGAAGAAGAAGAAGAAGAAGAAGAAGAAGAAGAAGAAGATGACGGTTCCAAATTGGTGGCCCGAGTGAAGAGGAACACCGAGGCCACAAAGGCCACTGACTCGGTAGAGGTTTGAGAGGTTCTGCCTCGAGCCGAGGGAGTCTTGAAAAAGGACTTCGGAAAAGTTCCCGAGTTGTCGAAGGCTTAAGATGCCTCCCACCAAAATGAGCAAACATCGGGTATGTCTGAAGAGGACGGCTCCAAGGCCCTTCTAAGTGAAGATAACGCCCTAAGTGACCCACTTGGGGCAATAGAAATTGGAGACTAGCCGACTCTCCCCGCATTTTCCGAGAAGGCAATTCGGGAGGCCCAAGCTTTGAGGACTCCCGATGTAGAAGGAGCCCACGGAGGGGAGGACCCCTTCTGTTGTTACTTTATCGGGGTCGAAGATCCTACCATCCTGAGTGAAGCATCGAGTCTCTTCGATGAGGCTCAACAAGCCCTGAATCCGGTATGTCTCAACTCCCCTCATCGATATCACACTTGTGTTTATTTCTTTTTTTCTTGTCTAATCTCCTTTCTTCTTTCCATATAGCCTTATCACTCCATCAGGAGGCATTTTCCAAATCCCAAGCAGAGCTTAGACGATGGGAGGCCGATCTTCAAGGGCTCACAAAGGAGAGAAATACCCTCAAACTTCACAGGGGGCAAAACTAAGAGGAGATCAAGGACCTCCGAGCCGATTTGGCCACGACTCACAAAGAACGAACTGACTTGATTGAGCAGGTAATGAAAATATTAGAAGATCATGGAATCAGTTCAGGAATGATAGCTAACACTTCAATCTCACAGGTTCAGTAGAAGGTCGAGAGGATCGAACAGTTCCATGATGAGGTTAACATGATGAAGGCATAGACCTTGGGTAGAAACGAAACATGGACCGCCTTGCCTCATAGAAAGAGGTTGCTCGAGCCCAATTGTCATCGGCCGAAAGTCAGCTTCAGGGCATGAAGGAGAAGAGCTCGGCTCAAGCAAAGAAGATAGCAGAGCTCGAGGCTCTATTGGCAACCGAACTTGCAAAGGCCAAATCTGAGGCTGCAAAGGCGATCATGGTCGTCTATCGGTCTGATGCTGAAGCTGCCCAGGCCCAAGAAAAAGAAGCTGACGAGGCCACCCAAACTCGGTCATAGTGGGTTGCCGAACTCGCCAAGTGTCAATCTCGGAGAGAAACCCTCGAGGAGATCCATGCTCGGGGTTTTTATCTCACTAATGAGATATAAAAGTCCAAAGAGAACGAAGACGATGCTAAGGCACTGACCTCTTCCTCCGATGATGATGATGATACCACGAGTCGTTCCGATAGCGGGGGGACCCCGATGGAGAAGAACCTGCCCCCGAGAATAGTTAGGAACCTTAGGATTTTTCTTTTTTGATCTCTTACGTAGGACCCTGATCGGTCCTTGTAAATATATTCACACACACACACACGAGAGAATGCGTGCTTTCATACCTAAGGACTTTGTGTTGAAGAAGCCCTCGATGTCTTCTATTGAATACTTGCAACCGGTTAATATAAGATATAAATGAAAATGGAGAAGGTCATTTCTTAGAAGTAATATGTTTGAGGAGTGATATGTTCCAATGGTTTGGTAATTGCTCGCTGTTTATCGTGCCAAGTTTGTAGGATCCTTTTCCGACGATATCGAGGACCCCAATACGATCCATCCCAGTTTGGGCCAAGTTTTCCTTTGTTTGGGTCAAGAGTATTTAGGGTGACCTTTCTTAGAACTAGGTCCCCGATTTTAAAGTGTCGAAGGTTGGCTCTTTGGTTGTAATACATTTCGATCCACTGTTTCTGTACGGCCATTTGAACGAGGGTGGTTTCCCGCCTTTCATCTAGCAATTCGAGGCTTGTATTCATAGCCTCGTGATTTGACTCTTCCGTTGCATACCGAAACTTGAAGTTAGGTTCCCTGACTTTAACCAGGATCAGAGCTTTGGCAGAATAGACTAAATAGAAGGGTGTTGTCCTCGTACTGGATTTCGATGTTGTTCGGTACGCCCAAAGGAGCTCGGGCAATATTTCTCTCCATTTTTCTTTAGCGTCGGTCAATCTTTTCGTTAGATTTTGAAAGATGTTCTTGTTTGTCAATTCGGCCTGCCCGTTCCCACTAGGATGATATGGCATTGACAGGATTTTTTTTATTTTGTGGTCTTCGAGAAACTTTGTCAATTTGGTGCCGACGAATTGCTTTCAATTGTCGCAGACGATCTCGACAGGCATCCCGAAACGGCATATAATGTGGTCCCAGATGAAGTCTATGATTTCTTTTTCTCTGACTTTCTCGAAGGCTTGTGCTTCAACCCACTTAGAGAAGTAGTCAGTCATAGACAAAATGAATTAAGCTTTACCTGGGGTCGTCGGTAGAGGTCCAACGATATCCATTCCCCATTTCATGAATGGCCATGGGGATAATACTGAGTGGAGTTGCTCCCCGGGTTGGTGAATCATCAGTGCATACCTTTGGCATTTGTCGCACTTTAGAACAAAAATCTTTTGTATCCTTTTCCATATCGACCCAATAGTACCCTGCTGTGATGATTTTGTAGACCAATGATTCGGCACCGGAATGATTTCTGTAAGTGCCTTCGTTAATTTCCCATAGAACGTAGCCGATATCTCCTAGACCCAAACATATTGCCAACGTTCCATCGAACATTCTTCTATACAGTGTTCCGTCCTCGGCCGATGTGAATCGTGCGACCTTCGTACGTAGAGTCCTCGATTCTTTAGGATCCAATGAAATCTTCTCATTCTTTAGGTACTCGATATATTTATTCCTCCAATTCCAGGTCAGACTTGTGTAGTTTATTTCGGCGTGGCCTTCTTCGATTACTGACCTCCAAAATTGTACTACAGTCCCTGAGCTAATCTCGTCGTCTTCGATTGATGACCCCAATTTTCAAGGGCATCGACCTCGCTATTTTGTTCTCGAGGTACATGTTGTAGGGTCCATTCTTTAAACCGATGTAGAGTCACCTGTAGTTTTTCAAGTACCTCTCATTCGGTCTTCTCGAACCTCGAAAATTCTGTTGACCTGGTTTACCACAAGTAGGGAGTCACATTTGAACTCGATGATCGCTTCTCCCAAACTCTTAGCTAGCTCGAGACATGCAACCATGGCCTCATACTCGGCCTCATTGTAAGTTATTTTTGATGTTTCGATAGAATGTCTAATTGTATTACCTGTGGGCGGCTTTAAAACAACGCCTAGCCCAGACCCCTTTACGTTTGAAGTGCCGTCTGTGAAAAGGTCCACACCCCTGATGATGTACCCGATTTTAATAATAGTTCCTTTTCGACCTTAGGTACGAGGGCTGGCGTAAAGTCGGCTATGAAGTCTGCCAAGATTTGAGACTTGATGGCCGTTCGGGATTGATACTCGATATTGTACCCAGTGATCTCGATGGCCCATTTGGCCAATCGGCCCGAGAATTCGGGCTTATGCAAAATATTGCGAAGGGGATAGGTAGTCACCAAAAAAACTGGGGTGACATTGAAAATATGGTTTTAATTTCCTAGAGGCGCTTATTAGAGCAAGCGCTAATTTTCTAAGTGTGGGTATCAGGTCTCCTCCTCACCTAGGGTTCGACTAACATAGTAAACAGGAAATTGATACCTTGCTCTTCTCAAACCAGGACCCCACTTATCGCGATTTCGGAGACTGCTAAGTATAAGTAGAGTTGCTCGTCCCCTTCGGAGTATGAAGTAATTAAAGGTTCGAGAGGTACCGTTTTAGTTCGTCCAATTCTTGTTGTCATTACGGGGTCCATGCAAAATTGTTCTTCTCTTTAAGTAGTGAGAAGAACCAGTGAATTTTATCTGAAGGCCTCGAAATGAATCAGCCTAGGGAGGTTATGTGCCCTGTTAACCTTTGTACGACCTTAATATTATCCACGACCGTGATATTTTCGATGGCCTTGATTTTATCGGGATTGATCTCGATACCCCAATTTGATACCATGAAGCCGAGTAATTTTCCCTAAGCCGACCCTGAATGCTTATTTCTCTGGGTTGAGTTTCATGTTGTACTTTCTTAGTATGTTGAAGGTCTCCTACAAATGTTTCAAATGTTCCTCTGCGTGCAAGGAATTAACTAGCATGTCATCAATAAAAACCTCCATTGATTTACCTATCTGTTCTTTGAACATTCGATTTATAGGCGTTGATAAGTAGCACCGGCATTTTTAGTCCAAACGGCATTACATTATAACAATAGGTATCGTACTTAGTGATGAACAAAGTCTTTTCCTGATCCTCCAAGTTCATTTATATTTGATTGTATCCGGAGTAGGCATCGAGAAAGCTACGGATCTCGTGGCCGGCTGTGGCATCGATCATGCGATCGATATTCGACAAATGAAAGGAATCTTTAGGGCATGCTTTGGTTAAATCCTTATAGTCTACGCACATTCTTAGTTTATTCCTTTTTAGGGACTACGACTATGTTTGCCAGCCATTTGGGATATTTACCTCCCGAATGGACCCCTTTTTTGAGAAGTTTGGTTACCTCGTCCTTGATGAATCCATGTTTAACCTCAGACTGGGGCCTTCTCTTTTTCTTTACTGGTCGGAACTTTGGATCCAAGCTCAATCGATGGGTAGTGATCTCTGGTGGGATCCCTGTCATATCAAGGTGGGACCAAGAAAAACAATCCATAATAACCATTTACTGGTAAGATGATTTCGCCTTTAGTTGTTTCACTTGCCATATTGAAACCATTGAGAACTCGAGCTTTGGGCATGACCTGATCGTGTAGGCCGAGCTGTTCCACGACCCTCAATCGAATAATAGTGGCCAAGCTCCCTGGATCAATTAAAATACATTTAACCTGAATTTTATTCATAAGAATAGAGATTACCGATGCATCATTGTGGGGTTTTGAAATCCCCTCTTCTTCCTCATCAATGAATGACAAGGTGCCTTCTGGTACATAGTCTCGAGTTCGTTTCTCCCTGGTGATCGACACCTTGGTGCATTTGAACACAGGCCCTTGTGGTATGTCGACCCCACCAACGATCATGTGAATCACGTGTTGTGGTTCTTCCTGTTTGCATCCCTGTCTCTGAGGTGATTTTTAGCTCAGTCACTCAAGAATTCTCGAAGGTGACCCCCGTTGAACAGACATGCTACCTCTTCCCTTAGTTGTCTGCAGTCTTTGGTTCTATGACCATAAGTACCATGGTATTTTCATATTTGGTTAGGTTTCCTTTGGGATGGATCGGTCTGTAGGGGTCTGGGACATCTAGTATCCTTGATTCTCTCAATGGCTGATACAATACCTGATGCGTCGATGTTGAAGTTATATTTTGATATTCGTGGTGCTTTTGTGGGTTCAGCATGTTTATCGAAGCCACTTTTGCTCATGAGCCCTCGAGAGCTCTGTCCTCGATCATTCCTTTGATCATTTCGAACATGATTACTCCTGGGCCATTGTTTCTATGATCTGCGTTGTATGGTTGGTACCAATCTATGTTCGATCGGGGTTTATATCGATGTCCCTTTGAACTCTACCGACGGGCCTGTTTGGGTAGACAGAAACGGAAGGGGTCCCCAATTTATCATCCTCGACCCTGATCTTTGACTAGTATCGATTATGCACATTGGCCCAGGTCGCCGCTGGATATTCAATTAAATTCTGCTTTAGTTTCCGTGATGCTACCGAACTCCTTTCGTTCAAACCTTGAGTAAAGGCTTGAACAACTCAATCATCTGTGACCGACAGTAGGTCCATGCGTTCCATTTGGAACCGAGATACGAATTCCCTTAACATTTTTTTGTCTTTCTGTTTCATTTAAAAGAGGTCCGACTTCCTAGTCGCAACCTTTATTGCTCGGGCGTGTGCCTTCACGAAGGAATCTACAAGCATGGCGAAGGAATCTATGGAATTGGGTGGCTGATTGTGATATCATATCATCGCCCATTTGGATAGAGTTTCTCTAAATTTCTTCAGTAGAACGGATTCAATTTCATCATCTTCTAAGACATTCCCCTTTATTGCGTATGTATAAGAAGTGACATATTCATTAGGGTCGGTAGTCCCATTGTATTTGGGAATTTTCGCATGCGGAATTTTTTCAGAATGGGCTTCGAAGCCGCACTTGGGGGGAAAGGCTTCTGCACGAACTTCTATAAATCCAAACCCTTTAGAATCGGTGGTGCCCTTGGTATTTGGTCAAACCAGGAGTCGTATGTTTTTACTTTTTTGTCATTCGCCTCGATTTTCTTTTCACCTGATTAAATCCGTTCAGTGAGCTCCTCGAGCATTTTCATAATGGCGGGATTAGTCCCGGATTCATTGTCGTTTGATGTCTCCGGTATAGGTTCGGCCCTATGAATAACTTCTGGTGATGGTGAGGGTTCGACCCACTTGGTGCTCGATGATGATTTTGTAGTTGTGCTATAGGGACTTGCTCAGCGTGAAGCATTTTAAATATCAATTGGAAGTTGACTCCATCATCTACTCTGCACTGCGTGCCTCGACCACCTGATCGACCTTCCCTGCATACGCTACCTTAGGGATCCGTACCCAAATTTGTATTTAGGGCGATAAGTGAACTGACATCGTCGGAATTTGCAATTAGTACTCCCTCGAGATCAGCCTGAGGCACCTCGATCCCTGGGGCGGCTATATTTTCGTTTTCCCCATGAAATCGAGATCAGGCTATCCTGAATGAGTTATTGAAGATGTGTTGCTGCAAATTGGGAAATTCATCTTCCCAGCTAAATTCATTGTCCTAGATTATGAGGCTGATGAACAAGTTCCAATCATATTGGGACGACCTTTATTGGCTATAGGTGATGCAATTATTAAAGTGAGAGAGGGAAAAATGATTATGAGGGTGGACAACGAGGAAGAAATTTTTAATGTCTACAAGGCGATCCAACTTCCCTGCCATTATGAAGAGATCTCTATTATATCTGTTGTGGAAGTAGATGAACAAATTATCGACACGAGTGTATATCTAGACGATTCTCTAGAGAAAGCACTCATGTTGTTCGATAGCTTGGAGATTGATGACAAGGTTAATGAGATGATGCATATACTAGATGCATCATGTGCTTACATGCAGGGATTAAACCCTGTTAAGCCCCTAAATAGGCCACGTGGGCCTTCTCTAAAGTCGTCGATTGAAGAAGCTCCAAAATTGGAACTTAAACCCTTGCCCCCTCACCTTCAATATGCTTATTTGGGTGGTTCTGACACTTTACCTGTTATTGTTTCTTCTGACTTGTCTAAATTGAAGGAAGATTAGTTGTTGAGAGTGATACGTGAGCAGAAGCGAGAAATTGGGTGGACAATGTTTGGCATTAGAGGCATTAGTCCAGCTTTCTATATACATAAAATCCTCATGGAGGAAGGGCACAAACCAAGTGTAGAGCAACAACGCCGCCTAAATCCAATCATGAAAGAGGTCGTAAGAAAAGAAGTGATTAAGTGGTTAGACGTAGGTATTGTATTTCCAATCTCTGATAGAAAATGGGTAAGCCCCGTCCAATGTGTGCCTAAGAATGGGGAATGACTGTAGTGGTTAATAAAAATAATGACCTGATTCCCACAAGGACTGTGACTAGGTAGAGAATTTGCAGAGATTATAGAAAATTAAACAATGCTACCCAGAAAGACCATTTCCCCTTCCCTTTATTGATCAAATGCTTGATAGAATAGCTGGAAAAGAATATTATTGTTTCCCAGATGGCTATTCGGGGTATAATCAGATTATTATAGCCCAGAGGACCAATAGAAAAGTACATTTACGTGTCACTATGGCATATGCGTTCAAGAGAATGTCCTTTGGTCTCTGTAATTCACCTGCGACTTTTCAAAGGTACATGATAGATATTTTTACTGACATGGTTAAAATATTTGTGGAAGTATTCATGGATGATTTTTCTGTGTTTGGGTGTTCTTTTGATAATTGTTTAATGAACCTTGATAAAGTGCTTTCTAGGTGTGAAGAGACAAACTTGGTGCTAAATTGGGAAAAGTTCCATTTCATGGTATGTGAAGGAATAATCTTGGGGCACAAAGTGTCCAAAAATGATTTGCAGGCAGATAAAGAAAAGGTTGAGGCGATTGAAAAATTTCCCCCACGGACATCCATCTAGAGCATTCGCAGTTTCTTGGACCATGCAGGTTTTTATCGTCGTTTCATTAAGGCTTTTTCAAAAATTTCTTCTCATATGTGCAGACTTCTTGAGAAAGATACCCCCTTCAAGTTTGATGATTCATGTCTGAAAGCATTTGAGGAGCTGAAGGGAAGATTGGTGAATGTACCAATTATCATTGCCTCGGATTGGGCGCAGCCAGTCTGAAAGCATTTGAGGAGCTGAAGGGAAGATTGGTGACTGCACCAATTATCATTGCCCCGGATTGGGCGCAGCCATTTGAGTTGATGTGTGATGGGAGTAACATAACATTCGAAGTTGTTCTGGGGCAAATGAGCGATAAAAGTTTTTACTCCATTTATTACGCGAGTAAAACTCTGAATCTAGCCCAGATGAACTACACTATTACTGAAAAGGAGTTTCTTGCAGTGGTGTGAGAGTGTGACAAGTTCAGATCTTATCTAGTGGAAACCAAAGTCATCGTCTACAGTGATCACTGATCCATAAGGTATTTGTTTGAAAAGAGAGACGCCAAGCCGAGGCTGATTCATTGGGTCCTCCTCTTGCAAGAATTTGACTTGGAGATCTGGGATCGAAAAGGAACAGAGAATCAAGTGGTTGATCACTTGTCCAGATTAGAAAATTGGAACAATGTAGCGGGGGGGGGGGGGGGCGATCAGNNNGGGGGGGGGGGGGGGAAGGGTCGATCAGAGAAACATTTTCGGATAAGCACTTATTGGCAATCACCTGGAGTGAAGCCCCGTGGTATGCAAATTAAGTGAATTTTATTGCAAGTGAGGTGACGCCACCAGAATTGACACCCAATAATAGAAGAAAGTTTCTACATGATGTAAGTGTGATGACCCAAGGGGTCATTTTATGAATTAAAACTCTGTTCTAGGCTTATTAGCCATAAAAAGACTAATTTTAATTACCTCGATTTACGTGCACAGTCCGGGCGTGAAACCGGAATGTTTTTATGTGAAAATATAAGAAATAATAATTTTTAGAATTAAAATTTGATTTTAGTTGACTTGAGTCAACATTTTTAGTAAAAGGACTCGGATCTGCGTTCCGATAATCCCGGGAGGTCCGCAGTAAAATATGGGACGAGGGCATATGCCTGGAAATGAATTCCGAGGTCCCAAACCTTAAAAATCAATTTTTGAAAGAAATTATTTTGCCGAATTATTAATGAAATAAAGAAAAGAATTAATGTTTGAAACCATTGGTATTGGGCTCATATTTTGGTTCCGGAGCCTAGCACTGATTTGTTATAGTATTTGAATACTAACTGTGAAGTTTGGTGAGAATTGGAGTTTATTTGACGTGATTCGGACGTCCGGTTGAGAAATAATGAAATTGAAGTGTTCTTAAGAAAAATGATGAGTTTTGAGGTTTAATTCATAGTTTTACATGTTATTTTCATGACTTGATCGCACGAGCAAGTCCGTATGATGTTTTTAGACTTGCGTGCATGTTTGGTTTAGAGCCCCGAGGGCTCGGGTGAGTTTCGAATAGGTTTGAGTTGTGTTGCGCTCGTTTTTTCTTATGCTTCGACGTCGTTTCTTCAAGCATGAATGAAATCATATTTAAAAAATGACCTCTGATTTCTATTTGGAATAACGTATTAGATTCGTATCGTAATTACGGACCCATAGAAAAAAGAATCGTGCAGTTTTGACATCGTATAAGGATTTTATGGTCATTTTACTAAGGTTGCCAGATTTTTCAGATTAATTATGAAATTGCCACTGTAAGCATATTTTAAAATCTGCACTATTTGCAAATATTAAAACCTACATATCTTATTCATTATAAGATCAAATTGAGTGATTCAAAAGCCTAACTTGACCAGATTTCACAACAAATCCATTGGAGACATAAAAATCGAGTTTCAGGATCGTTGGTATGAGAAATGAGGCAGAATAGCTGGCAGAAAATATATAAAACTAAGGTTTGTTCATTCGGTCATATTTTCAGTTGGGGAGCTCGAATTTGGGCGGTTTTCATCATAGGGATTGGGGTAAGTGTTCTCTACTCGTCTTTTTTTTGGTTATATTTCAATTTCCCAATATTTTTCATCACTTTTAAATCAAAAAGTACGAATTTTCATGGTAAAAATTGAGGGTTTAGGTAGAATTAGGGAATTTTGTAAAAATCAAATCTTTACCTCGAATTGAGGTCGGATTTCGAAACTAATTGTATATTCGGGCTCGTGGGTGAATGGGTAAATGTAAATTGGTCTGAACCCCGAGTTTGGACCAAGTGGGCCCGGGGTCGAGTTTTAACTTTTTTAGAAAACTTAGGCAAAATTATAATTTTCAGTAAAGTTTGTTCCTTTAGCATTAATTAATGATATTAAGTTAATTATTGGTAGATTCGAGTGTTTTGGAGGTGAATTCAAGAGGAAAGCTATAATTGAACAGTGAGTGGCATGCGAAGTTGAGGTAAGTGCTTGGTTTAACCTTGACTTGAGGGAATAGGAATCCCCAACCTGATTGTTATGTGAAATTTCTGTGTGTAGTGTATAAGTGAGGTGACGAGTACCTATGCACTACCAAATTTTTGTTTACCATGATCCCTTTTCCGTTTTCCATTTATTTGCTTCCCGGCTTGACTGTTTTTTGATTGTTGAGGTTTATATTGTCAAGTGACGATCTTTACTGTAATAAATCTAAGACCTGAATAAGAGTCACATGTACTTTTGTCTTAATGTTATATAGATCAACAATGCATTTTGATTATCATTTTTATATTTTTCTTTAGAAGATTTAGTAAAGTCTTAAACCTTAGACCATTAAACAAACAAAATAAAAGTATTGATAACATTTTAGAGTAGGACCCCAAACTTTAAAAATGTAAAACAGTAGGATAAGATAAACTATTTGGAGCTCATTAAATTTAGGTCATGAGTGAATAGATGAAAATATTCATGTATAGGTGGCTTTTAGAAATATGTTCAAGTACGTAATTGAATTATTCCGCATATGCTACTTGACTATTTGTTTTCATTAGATTATTTCCAAGTATTGTTGCACGCTTGTTAAAATTATTGGCTTTTCCCTTGATTTTGTTATGGTACATAAAGGTTGAGTTGGATGACAGTGTTACGATATTTACATATATTCTGGTTGGTTTCATTATGAAACAATATTGGATACAGCTTGTGAGATATACTGTGCTCTGTTTACAATTGTTGAGATAAACTTGTTGTGAAAGGCTTGGCCTGAATTGTGATAGTTTTTGATAAATAAATCAATTGATAGTGATAAGGGTGGACAATATGATAGTGATAAGGGCGACCAGGGGAAATAAATGATAGTGATAAGGGTGGACAGGGGGAAAAATAATAGTGATAAGGGTGGACAGGTGGGATCGGGTTACACCGCAACAAGACAGTGATGAGGGAGGATATTTATGTGTTATTTATTTTAACGCACAGATTTGGAAAATTTACTGTTTTACTCTACGGTTTCCTTTATCTTGCACATTGAGTTATTTTAAATTAAAGTTTGGAAACTTGGAAAGTTGTGTTAAATTTTGGTGACAGTCGAGGCCTGGAATAGGCGACTGATTTATTTTATTTATTCATTGTTGCAGTTATATTTTTTTGTTTTCGTAGAATTATTTTATTACTTTATTATATACATATATTATCATAGGTTAAGTTATAATTTTCCCGCCTTAGCCTCATCACTATTCGTCGGGGTTAGGCTCGGCACTTACTCAGTACATGGGGTCGGTTGTACTGATACTACACTCTGTACTCTTTTGTGCAGATCCAGGTATCAGCCAACAATAGAGATTTCTAGTAGCCGCTATTCATTATCCTGAGACACGAGGTATATCTGTCGGCATTCGTAGATCCCGAGAGTCTTCTCTTAGTTCGTAGAGACTATTTTATATTTTCTCAAAACAGTTATATTATTACTTTTAGCCCATTATTTGTAGTATTCTTTAGTAGTTCATGAATTGTGACACGAGACCCTGGGGTAGTCTTAGATTTATTTATTTAATTAGTTCGTGGCTCGACTTATTTATTTATTTATTATTTTATATTTGGAGTTATTCTTTGGAAACCATTAGATTAAGTTTACTTTAAATTTTTTTTGTTATGTTTAAGTGGATAATCATAGGAAAATAGCTAATCGAACTCTAACGTTGGCTTGCCTAGCAAGTGTGGTGTTAGGCGACATCACGATCCCTAAGGTTAGGAATTTGGGTCGTGACAAGTTGGTATCAGAGCACTAGATTGCTTAGGTCTCACAATTCACGAACAAACTTGGTAGAGTCTGAAGGATCGGTACGTAGACGTCTGTACTTATCTCTCAGAGGCTATGAAGTTAGGAACAATTTCACTTCTATTCTACTCTATCGTGCTAATTTATTCCACCATTGATGATTGAACTTGTCTATTCATCCTCTCACAAATCTTGACAACACACAAAGTGTCTACAACCGAACAGGAGATAAAGTCCCAAATGACAACTACGATTAGGGGAAGAGACAGAAGCAAAGCTCAGCCGATCGTAAGGTTCGTGATGTGGCATTCATGGTTGGAGAGAGGGTATTGCTTCTTTTGTTGCCCATAAAGGGTGTTATGAGCTTTGGAAAGAAGGGTAATTTGAGCTCTAGGTATATCGGGCCATTTGAGATTCTTGATAGAGTAGGGAGGTAGCTTATAGACTTGCGTTGCCTCTAGGGTTATCCTCAGTTCATCCGGTATTCCACTTGTCTATGCTCCAAAAATATCATCGTGACCCGTCCCACGTGTTAGATTTTAGCTCTATCCAGTTGGACAAAGACTTGACTTATGAGGAGGAGCCAGTAGCCGTTCTAGACCAGCAGGTCCGTCAGTTGAGGTCTAAGAGTTTTCCTTCAGTTCAAGTGTAATGGAAAGGTCAGTCCATTGAGGCAGCGACTTGGGAGTCCGAGTCGGACATGCAGAGTAGATATCCACATTTTTTTGCCAATTCAGGTAATTTTTATGTCCGTTCGAGGACGAACGTTTGTTTTAGAGGTGGATATTGTGATGACCTAAGGGGTCATTTTATGAATTAAGATTCCGTTCTAGTCTTATTAGCCATAAAAAGACTAATTTTAATTACATCAATTTGCGTGCACAGTCCAGGCGTGAAACCGGAAAGCTTTTATGTGAAAATATAAGAAATAATAATTTTTAGAATTAAAATTTGGTTTTAGTTGACTTGAGTCAACTTTTTTAGTAAAAGGACCCGGATATGTGTTCCGACAATCCCGGAGGTCCACAGTAAAATATGGAACTTGGGCGTATGCCTGGAAATGAATTCCGAGGTCCCAAGCCTTAGAAATCAATTTTTGAAAGAAATTGTTTTGCCGAATTATTAATGAAACAAAGAAAAGAATTAATGTTTGAACCATTGGTATCGGGCTCGTATTTTGGTTCTGAAGCCCGGTATAGATATGTTATATTATTTGAATACTAACTGTGAAGTTTGGTGAGAATCGAAGTTTATTTGACGTGATTCGGACATCCGGTTGAGAAATAGTTAAATTGAAGTGTTCTTGAGAAAAATGATGACTTTTGAGGTTTAATTCATAGTTTTACATGTTATTTTCATGACTTGATCGCACGAGCAAGTCCGTAGGATATTTTTAAACTTGCGTGCATGTTCTGTTTAGAGCCCCGAGGGCTCAAGTGAGTTTCGAATAGGTTTGGGTTGTGTTGCGCTCGTTCTTACTTATGCTTCGACGTCGTTTCTTCAAGCATGAATGATATCATATTGAATAAATGATCTCCGATTTCTGTTTTGAATGAAGTATTAGATTCCGCGTTGTAATTATGGGCCCGTAGAAAAATGAATCGTTGAATTTGGATATCGTATGAGGATTTTATGGTCATTTTATTAAGGTTGCCAGATTTTTCAGATTAATTACGCAATTACCACTGGCAGTATATTTAAAAATCTGCACTATTTGCAAATATTAAGACCTACATATCTCATTTATTATAAGGTAAAATTGAGTGATTCAAAAGCCTAACTTGACCAAAAGTTCAAAAAGAATCCATTGGAGACATAAAGATTGAGTTTTGGGATCGTTTGGTTTGAGAAACGAGGCAGAATAGCTGGCAGAAAAATATATAAAATTAGGGTTTGTTCATTCAGTCATATTTTGAGTTGGGGAGCTCGGATTTGGGCGATTTTCATCATAGGGATTGGGGTAAGTGTTCTCTACTCGTCTTTTTTTTTGGTTATATTTCAATTACTCAATGTTTTTCATCACTTTTAAATGAAAAAGTACGAATTTTCATGGTAAAAATTGAGGGTTTGGGTAGAATTAGGGAATTTTGTAAAAATCAAATCTTTACCTCGAATTGAGGCCGGATTTAGAAACTAATTGTATTTTCAAGCTCGTGGGTGAATGGGTAAACGTAAATTCGTCCGAACCCCGAGTTTGGACCAAGTTGGCCCGGGGTCGGGTTTTAACTTTTTTTTAGAAAACTTAGGAAAAATTATAATTTTCAGTAAAGTTAGTTCCTTCAGCATTAATTAATGATATTAAGTTAATTACGGTTAGATTCGAGTGTATTGGAGGTGAATTCAAGAGGAAAAGCTATAATTGAACAGTGAGTGGCCTGCGAAATTGAGGTAACTGCTTGGTTTAACCTTGACTTGAGGGAATAAGAATCCCCAACCTGATTGTTATGTCAAATTGCTTGTGTGTAGTGTATAGGTGAGGTGACGAGTACCTATGCACTACCAAATTGTTGTTTACCATGATCCCTTTTCCGTTTCCCATTTATTTGCTTCCTGGCTTGACAGTTTTGTGATTGTTGAGGTTTATATGGTCAAGTGATGATCTTTACTGTAATAAATATAAGACCTGAATAAGAGTCACATGTACTTTTGTCTTGATGTTATATAGATCAAGAATGCATTTGGATTATCATTTTTATGTTTTTCTTTTGAAGATTTAGTGAATTCTTAAACCTTAGACCAATAAACAATCAAACAAAAAGAGTATTGATAATATTGTAGAGTAGGACCCCAGACTTTAAAAATGTAAAACAGTAGGATAAGATAAACTATTTGGAGCTCATTAAATTTTGGTCATGAGTGAATAGATGAAAATATTCATGTATAGGCGCATTTTAGAAATATGTTCAAGTACGTAATTGAATTATTCCGCATATGCTACTTGACTATTTGTTTTCATTAGATTAGTGCCAAGTATTGTTACACGCGTGTTAAAAGTGTTGGTTGTTCCCTTGATTTTGTTATGGTACATAAAGGTTGAGCTGGATGACAATGTTATGATATTTACATATATTCTGGTTGGTTTCATTATGAAATAATATTGGATACAGCTTGTGAGCTATATTGTGTTATGTTTACAATTGTTGATATAAACGTGTTGTGAAAGGCTTGGCTTGAATTGTGAAAGTTTTTGATAAATAAATCAATTGATAGTGATAAGGGTGGACAATATGATAGTGATAAGGACAGTCAGGGAAGATAAATGATAGTGATAAGGGTGTACAGAGGAAATAAATGAGAGTGATAAGGGTGGGCAGGTGGGATCGGGTTGCATGCCGCAACAAGACAGTGATGAGGGAGGATATTTATGTGTTATTGATTTTAACGCAAAGATTTGGAAAATTTACTGTTTTACTCTACATTTTCCCATATCTTGCACATTGGATTATTTTAAATTAAAGTTTGGAAACTTTGAAAGTTGTGTTAAATTTTGGTGACAGCCGAGCCCTGGAATAGGCAACTAATCACGCTCAACTATGTCTTATAAAAGACTAATCGGGCGTTGCAAATATAATCCGGTGTATTATGACCATAGTCGATCCCACAGGGAATTTACGTATCAATCAAGTCTTTAGAATACACAACTTTTACTCAATCAATTCTCTCAAGACTTTTTTGAATATAAATTGGTGATGTTTACTAATTCTACTGACAATGATAATAAACTAACAATTAATAACAATTTGTTGTAAACAATTATGATAAAGGTCTAGGGTTATGGTTTCCCCCGTTGGTGAAACTTACTTCTCGGATACTTCGTATAGCTTGATTAATTATCTCTATCAATCATGAACACTCTATCTACCATAAATCTCTCTCAAGTAATTATGATAATTTACTAGACGCACTCTCTCGAGTTACGCTAGCTAGATCACATTACAGTTCACTTAGATTGCACCCGAAGTATCGTTATTTCTAATCCAACCTCTAAACCCTCGGTTATGACTTTCGTCTATACTTTGGGAGTGGTGTTGTCCAAACAATTACCTAAATATGCACTCTCTCTCAAGTAGATACATACTAAATAGGCACAGTTAATTGATGGCCATTCAATTAACTACGACAAGAACGTAGTTGAACAAATAGAGATGAACAATCAACCAAACTATATTAATATCACCATAAGTTTATCCCGTAACGGGTTCTACCGAAACCCTAGATTAAGAAAACTAGCTACTCATATTCATAAGAACCAATTCTAATATAACTTGCATAATTGAACTACAAAATAATAAGTAAAAGCTATGGAAATCAATGTTTGCTTCACTAAGTAGTAATCCACAAGTTGTTCTTCACTTCAATGGCTTCTTCTCTAATTGTGTCCTTGGGTCTATTTATATGTTTGGGATAAACCCTAAACGTGTAGGAGACTTATATTCCAATCGGGAAACACTTAAACTCTTCAAAAACTCGGATTTAACCGGAACAGGGGCCTGCCGTTTGGGCCCTGGCGCCTGGATAACGCCAGGCTAAGGCAGGCATTTGGGCTCTGTTGCCTGGCTAACGCCAGGAAGGGTCAGGCGTTTGGGCTCTAGCGCCTGGCTAACGCCAGGCAGGGTCAGGCGTTTGGGCTCAAACTCCCGGCTATAGCCGGGTGCACTTCTCTTTGCCTCTTGAGCGTATTTTCGATGTATTTGCATCCATTTAGCTCGGTTTCCATCTCCAATTC
>ML368013.1:530-20868 GCA_005239505.1 Nicotiana paniculata
GCCAAATATTAATAGTTAAGCGACCGTGCTAGAACCACGGAATTCGGGAATGCCTAACACCTTCTCCCGGGTTAACAGAATTCCTTACTCGGATTTCTGGTCGCAGACAACTTAACAGAGTTAAAATTTCCTCGGTTTGGGATTTTTAAAATAAAACGGTGTCCCGGAACATCGTCAAAAATCCGGGTGGCGACTCTGAAANGTTAAAATTTCCTCGGTTTGGGATTTTTAAAATAAAACGGTGTCCCGGAACATCGTCAAAAATCCGGGTGGCGGCTCTGAAAATTAATAAATAGTCCCAAAACAGAATAATGTCACTTTAATTGGAAAAACTCCCTTACTACCCTTTCATTAATCCGGGGGTAGTGGAAAAAAGAGGTGTGATAGGGATAACCAGTCCATCCCTAATATAACATCAAAGTCGACCATACCTAAAAGCAACAAATCAACATGGGTCTCAAGACCCCCAATCACCACAACACAAGAACGATGGACACGATCGACCACGGTAGAATCACCCACCGGTGTAGACGCATAAACAGGAATACCCAGCGGATCACTATGCATGACCAGGTATGGTGCAAAATAGGAGGACACATACGAATACGTAGACCCTAGGTCAAACAGCACTGAAGCATCTCTATCTCAAACCCGAATAGTACCTCTAATGACTGCATCTGAAGACTCAGCCTCTGGCCTGGCTGGAAAAGCATAACATCGGGGTTGGGCCCCACCACCCTGAACCATATGTCTGGGACGGCCGGCTGCCGGCTGACCTCCACCTCTAGTGGCCTGAGCTCCACCTCTATGACCTCTACCTCCACCTCTAGCACCTCTACCCCCACCTCTAGCTGGCTGGGCATGCGGTGGAACACTTGGTGCCTGTACCACTGCACGAGAACCCTGATGCTCGAGGGCAAAACCTGGCAAGGTGACCCAGATCACCATAAGTGTAACAAGACCTCGGTTGCTGAGGGAACTGAGTCTGACCCTATCGACCTAAATGACCACCCCGGAAACTCTGAAACGACGGTGTACTGATGGGAGCCGGTGGCGCACTGTAAGGCTGCTGATTGGAATAGTGCGTCTGATAACCACGACCACCAAAAGTACCATGGGAAACCTGGAGAGCTGACTGAAAGGGCCTGAGAGGATGACCTCTGCCTGAAGAATCCCTGTCCTATATTATGTTCCACTGAAACGACCAAAATGATAGGGCCTCTTGTCAGCCCCCAGACCACCACCCTGTGACAAAATCACCTCCATCCTCCTGGCCACATTGGCCGCATCCTGGAACGATATATTTGTACCTGACTCCCTAGTCATCTGAAGTCAATAGGCCGGGCCAATCCCTTAATCTACATTGGCCGCATCCTGCTAGTGTGATGAACCTGGTCTTGTACTGTGTGACTGACATAGATCCCTGCTGGAGACGCTCAAACTGCCTCCGAGGGTCCTCTCTCTGAGTAATGGGAAGGAATTTCCCCAGAAATACCTCTGAGAACTGAGTCCAAGTCAAAGGTGTAGATCCAACTGGTCTGTCTAAACAATAGTCTCGCATCCAACTCTTGGCTGCGCCCGATAACCGAAAAGTAGCGAAGTCAACTCCGTTGAACTCCACTATGCCTATATTCCGAAGAACCTCATGGGAGCTGTCCAAATAATCTAGGGGGTCCTCTGATGGAGAACCAGTAAAAGTAGCAGAAAATATCTTGGTGAACCGGTCCAACCTCCAAAAAGCATCGGCAGACATGGCTGCCCCCTCAACTGTCTGTGCCACAAAACCTGGCTGAGCTACTCCGGCTGGCTGAGTTGCCGAAGTCTGAAACTGTGGAGCTAGCTGCTCTGGCACGCGAGCGGCTAGATTCTAGGCACCTCCCCCAACCTGAGAGACGGCTGGTGCGGTAGGAAGAAGACCCGCCTGTGCTACACTCTCCATGAGTCCAACTAGACGGACAAGGGCGTCCTGAAGCACTGGGGTAGCTATGAACCCCTCAGGGACTTGAGCTGGTCCAACTGGGACTGCCGGAACTGGGACCTCCTCGTCAGACTCGACCTGAGGGTCCTCCACTGGGGCTGCTGCTCTAGGCTGAGCCCAGCCCGGCCTCGGCCTCGTCCTCGACCTCGACTCTGAGTAGGATCTGTAGCAGGAGTGTCAGGCTGCTGGGCGGAACCAAGGGAAGCACGCGTCCTCACCATCTGTGAGAGAATAGAATAGAAACTCAATCAGTAACCAGAATTCATAGCGCACGATAAAGATGAAAAGAAGTATGGAGTCATCCTAACTTTTGCTGCCTCTGAGGGATAAATACAAATGTCTCCGTACTGATCCCTCAGACTCTACCAAGTTGTCTATGAGTTGTGAGACCTAAGTAACCTAGTTCTCTGATACCAACTTCTCATGCCCCGAAATCTCACCATCGGGCCGTCATGGCGTCTAACGTTGAACCCGCTAGACAAGCCAACGTATATAGCTAAACTAGCATAAAAATCTCAATTTTCCAGAATAAGCTAAAACACTTCGAAATTTAATCAGCGGAATAAGTAAAACTTTAAGCTAAGTAAAGACAATCACAATATATCAACGCAAAATTTCCCAAAACATGGAGTCACAAACTCACGAATTGTCTAAGAGTGCTAAATACAAGTCTGAAAGAAAATACATGTCTGCCTTTTGAAGCTAAAGGAAAAACAAGACAAAATCAAAGACAAAAGGATGGAAGAGACGCCAAGGCCCACGAACGCCAGCGGGTATACCTTGAAGCCTCTATGATGAGCTGGAAGACACTCCCACTAATGATGTCCTCAGGGTCCGGATGCGTAATCTGCACAACATAAAGAAGTGTAGGTGTAGTATCAGTACAACGGACCCCATGTACTGAGTAAGTGCCCAGCCTAACCTCGGCGAAGTAGTGACGAGGCTAACACCGAACTACCAAATAAATCTGTGCAGTTTAAATAAATGTATATATAGAAATAACATCAGGAAGTAAACAGTTAAGTACAATTACGGGAAAGACATTCCAGAGTACAAACGGGAAAAGTAAACACTTATTTAAGTAACAGAACAAGGTAACTGACTAGTATCATAATAACAACAGGGAATAAACAAGTTCACGGCATCACCCTTCGTGCTTTACTCTCATACTCACCAAAACAAGTGCACGATACTCTCATTCTCACTAATACAAGTGCACGGCATCACCTTCGTGATTTACCTCACTATATCGGCACGGCATTAACCTTCGTGCTTTTAATATGAATCATGGCACAGCATCACCCTTCATGCTTTTACCTCACTATATCGGAACGACATTAAACTGCGTGCTTTTAATATGAATCATGGCACGACATCACCCTTCGTGCTTGACACTCTTCCTTACAATAGAAAATAGTGCACGGCATCACCCTTCATGCTTTAACACTATTCCTCACCCAAACAAAAATCACAACCAAGGGCAAGGGAGTAAATAGAATAGGAATAAAAATCCCGGCAAGGGAACAATAATTCAACAATTAAATCCCGACAAGGGTAACATAAGTTAAACATTTAAATCCCGACAAGGGAACAATAATAGTAATCTCAACATCCCAGCAAGGGAGATAATATCAAAAGCAACAATGACCAGGCAAGGGTATATTTCAATAACTCTTTCTCTTTCTTTCACTTTCATTTTCGTGGTTTATTCTATCACTTGAGCCAATGCTCCAAAGGATGTAATATCTCATATTACCTCATTATTCAATTCACAAACTGAGCCAATGCTCCAAAGACACACTATCTCATATTTCTTCATTTTTCAATTCACAATTTGAGCCAATGCTCCAAAGACATACTATCTCATATTTCTTCATTATTCGATTAACAATTTGAGCCAATGCTCCATAGACATACTATCTCATATTTCTTCATTATTCAATTCACAATTTGAGCCAATTCTCCATAGATATACTATCTCATATTTCTTCATAGTTCGTCACAATTTATAGAAATCATCAATTAAGCATGGACATTATCACGAAATCAGAATATTCACAATATAAGGACTCACGCTCATCCTAGACACCAATGTATAGATACTCGTCACCATGCCTATGCATCGTATTTGACAATTAGCAAGTAGCAAATATACTCGACTCTTATTCCCTCAAGCTAAGGTTAGACCAAACACTTACCTCGTGTCCAAAGTATAGCAATCCACCCTCTAACACCGCCTTTCCTTTAGGATTCAACTCCGAAACAACGGTATCTTGGCATAATTAATTCAATAATATTAATAAACACTCCATAACACAATCCTTTAGACTAAATACTCAACTCTTAGCATTCTTCCCAAATTTCCAAAATTCGACCTCGGGCCTGCTTGGTCCAAACACGAGGCTCGGACCAAAACCATGTCACTCATTCACCCACGAGCTTGAATATATATTTTGTTTTCAAATTGGACCCCAAAACGAGGTCTAAATCAAGAAAATTCAAAAGGGGTTAACTCTATGAAATTTCGAGATTTTCTACTCTAATTTGCATGTTTTAGGCTTAGGAATTCATTAAATATGGATGAAAATGAAGGAAACGAGTTAAAATTTACTAACCCAAGATGTTTTGGTGAAGGAAGGCTTCAATGGACGCCTAAGGGCCTTGGGGAAGAAGAAGCTCGTTATTTTCTAAGTGAATCCCGTAGCTACGGGTTCTGGAAATATTTATATACCACTTGGGAAAAATTTCCCTTCGTGATCGCGGAAGGGGAGTTGCGTTCGCGAATGGTAGATTGGTCAGACCATCACGATCGCGGAAGGGAGGACGTGATCGCGAAGAGTAAATAAAACTGGGGACCAGAAGTTGACTTACGCGAACGCGTGGGACATCACGCGAACGCGATGAAGGAGACAGGTAAGGCTACCCAATCGCGGTCAACTGTACATGAATACGAAGAGGAAAAGAGGGATGAGCCATCAGGGTCAAATAAACCTACGCGATCGCGAGGGTATGGATTCGAACGCGATGAAGGAAGATCTTAAAGCTTCGCGAACGTGGAAGAGACTTCGCGATCGCGAAGAACAAATGGGACCTGCAACAGCTGAAGCAAAACCAGCAACTTTTTCTAAGTTCAAAATCACTCCCAGACACCTCTGAAACACTCCCGAACCTTAGAGGCTCCTAGAAAATCACGTGCACTGACTCAACGACATCCTAGGAACTTAACCCTGCGATCTAATCGCCAATATAACATCAAAAACAATGAATCACACCTCGAAATCCATGGATTCTATCGAATTTCATAAAATATCAAATTTTCCATTTTAAGTCCGAAACACGTCAAACGACGTCCAATTTCAACAAAACTTCAAAGGAAGTGCCTAAACCATATATAAGACCTGTACCGGGCACCGGAACCAAAATACGGACCCGATACCATTACTTTATAAGCAGATTTCATTTTCAATTTCCCTAAATATTTTCAGAATACAATTTTACTCATAAATTCGTTTCTTGGTCTTGAGTCCTCGGAATTCGATTCCGGGCATCGCCCAAGTCCCATATTTTCCTACGGACCCTCCAGGACCGTCAAATAATGGTTCCGGGTCCATTTACCCAAAATGTTGACTGAAGTCAAATTTATTCATTTTACTATCAAATCTTAGCATTTTTCACAGAATCTCATATTTAAGCTATCCGGCTACGCGCCCGGACTGCACACGCAAATCGAGGCCAATACAAATTAGGTTTTCAAGGACTCAGAAGTACGGGATGGGTAATAACATAGGTGATGACCCCTTTGGGTCGTCACAGTTTCGTGGTTGTGGACTGTGAAAATGTAGCCAGGGTTGGGAAGAGGAGAGTATGTGTTTTGATTCAGTAAATGTGGTTTTTCAGAGGGTTATTTATCTATTGTGGGTGACCAAATTTGATTTAGAGTTCATTGGTAGGCCCAATATGGATGTGTGTCATGCACCGGGGCAGATTTGTTAACTCTGAACTGCTATTGTTGAGGGGTGTGCCATTTAGTTGTTATTGAGCTTATTCGTGTTCTAAAATGATTTGTGAGTTACCCTTATATGTTACGAGAAGTGTGAATCGTTGGTTATATGAACACATGGATTTGGGCTTATAACGGAAATTTGAGCAAGATGAGTATTCGGGTATTGCGTGATTGATTGCGCGTTGGCTATGTTCTTTCAAGATGATGTCATTGTGCTATTTTCTCCCCACAGTTAAGGTAATTCACTTTGGGCATTTGATGTCGAGTCTCGAGCGATTATTGATGTTGAGCAAGGCGGCTCGAGGTATGTAATATGACCAGCGTTTGGATGGGGTCATGTATTGCGACGGAGTTATGTTGAGATATGGTCCTTTGTGTTGGATTCGTGTGTTTTGGTTCTATGGTGTGTGCTAGGATCTTAGCATGGCATTGTGATGGTACTTGTTGAGTTGTTGGGATAGTTCCCTCGTTTGAGTCATTTTTCCATGGTTTGAGTACAATTGGATTGTTGCTTATTGGTGCACAAATTGCACAGGTTGTGGCTTTAGACTGTATTGATGTGTCATGTCACTAGAGTGTCATGTCAGACGAGTTGAGGTCATTGGACCTAGAATGGATACTATCGGATTGGATTGCGATATATTTGGAATGACAATATCGGGAGTCGGCTTAGAAATTTACAATAGTCCTTATCGAAGGAGAGGGCGCTCCATGACTTGTTGATCTAACGAGTTGTTATGAGTTTTTGCGTGTTTCTTTCATCATTGGCAGTGTATGGAAGAGATAGAATGAGACTTTGTTTGATAAGAGGTTTATTACAAGCATTGAGTTGTTTTGAGCATCTACTGTGATTGGAAGTTTTCGCTTTGAGTATTTGAGTTTGCGGTATATCATGTGATTACATCTTGGGATATGATTGCAGCTTATTCAGACTTGTACAATGTGTAGATGTAAGATTCTAATCCTATGGAAATTTCGGATGTTGGAAATTGGATTCTAAGGCTTATGGGTTAAGGTTGGACTAATGATTTCAATTATGTTGTGTTACAAGACCTATATGTGATAGGGTGAGATCATCCCCGGGTATGTACGTGGTAAGGTTACACGATGATTTGATGACTTTTAGAACAACTCTTGGCACGTTCGAAAGTTCATTTAGTTTGATTTGAGGCACGTTTCGTCATTTCAATGTTTTATGCATGATTTAAGGACTTGACTTGGTCCGTGTTATGTTATGAGACTTGTTAGTATGTTCGTAAGGGGTCTCGAGGGGCTCGGGTGAGTTTCGGATAGGTTTGGGATGCGTTGTACTCGTTTTTCTTTTGTTTCGAAGTCGTTTCTTCAAGCATAAATGGTACCAAATTAAGCAAATGAGCTCTGATTTCTGTTTTGATTCAAGCATTAGATCTGTATTATAATTATGGAGCCATAGCAAAAGGAATCGTCGAATTTGGACATCGTATGATGAATTTATGGTCATTTTACTAAAAATTGTGTTGCTAGATTTTTAGATTAATAACAAAATTGCCACTGAATTCGTATTTAAAATTCTACACTATTTGCAAATATTGAAACCAACATATCTCCTTCATTATAAGGTCAAATGGAGTGATTCAAAAGCCTAACATGACTAAAATCTCACAACTATCCATTAGAGGCATAAAAATTGAGTTTCGGGATCGTTTGGCACGAGAATTGAGGCAGAATAGGTGGCAAAAAAATATATAAAACAAAGGTTTGTTCATTTGGTCATATTTTGAGTTGGGGAGCTCGGATTTGGACAATATTTGGACGAAATTTTCACCACATGGATTAGGGTAAGTGTTCTATAATTTATTTCTGTTATATTTCTTGAATCCATCTTTGTTTTTAGCATTTGATTGATGATTTCAAAGTGAAATTTGGGGGTTTTGTTTAAAATTTCATAAAATAAATTTTTGAGTTTTGAACATCGATTCCGAGTTGGATTTGAGTGAAACTAGTATGGTTGGACTTGTAATTGAATGGGTTGTCGGATTTTATGAGTTTTGTTGAGTTCTGAGGCACGGGCACGGGCCCATGTTAGGCTTTTTGGTCGATTTTGGGCTTTTGATTAAAGATTCGACCTTTTCGATTGGGGTTGGTTCCTTTAGCGTTGTTTGATGTATTTGAGTTGTTTTTGGTTAGTTTTGAGCTGCTTGGCGGTTGGAAAGCGCGTGATGACATCTTTTGAGCATCGCTTGGGTTGCTCGATATGGGTATTGGCTCGTTCGAGGTAAGTCACTCAGTTGAGGGTATGAAACCCCTCAATACGTGTTATGTGATTGGTATGAAGTTGACACACATGGTAGGTAACGAGCGTGTGGGCATGCACCCTATGAATTGGGACTCGGTTGTTCCCATGGCACTGTATAGTGGACCTATTTTGTTGATATTAGTGTTTCCACTAAGTGATAAAGTATTTGTGTTGTCAATCATGCAAAATATTATGTTTAGGCTTTTATGCTGATATTTTGAGGACTCGTAGTGGTCTTTTTTTGCTTCCATCTCACTAATTCAATTGACATTTTGTACTCAATCATATTCATACATTCATATCATATATATGCCTCAATGTTGTTTATTGATACATCATATCATTGTGTCGAGCTAGTGTCATGACATTGTGAGCCCGAGGGTGAGATTGGAGAGATTGATGGCTGAGTGAGGCTGAGAGTCTGCTTGTGAGTGACAATTATGGGATAGGGCTGCACGCCGCAACATGTTATATTAATTTATGCCTGGATCTAGCTTATGATAGCGCTTGGGTTGTAGGAGCCCCTTCGTAGTCTGTACACACCCCCAGTGAGCGCGCTTGATTATATTGATAGATGGATATTCTCTGGACATGGATCTTGTCCAAACAATTATATACTTGGAGATCAATCTTCTCCATGGGGCTGGATTGGCCTTCCTCGGTACTAAGTGATTGATGATCAGTGATGTATATACTCCGGTATGGATCTTCCCTGGGCCGTATGGGCCATATATAGTACCGAGTGGTTGAGCATTGATGAGTGAAAATTGTGGGATAGTGAGATTGAGTAATTCGAGAGTGTGAGTACATAATTCATCTCTAGGATACATGGCATTGGCATGCATATATGACATACATGCATAGAGATGCATTTTCCGCATGATGTATGGTATCACGTTATTCATGATTTTTACACACATTTACATGTGGGCATAGAGAGGGATTTTATACTCGTTAGTTGGAACGAAAATGAAACTTCTCACTTACCGGTGAAAGGATTTGAGAAAATCACAGTTTTCAAACTTACCTGTATTTTTGGGTATTTTTTGCAAACTAATTGAATTTTACTAAGATACTTGAAAAGCATACCTATTTTCTGGAACTGTGAACGAGTTGAGTATTTTTACTTCTGAGATACCCCTTTATACTTGCATTTGTGTTGTTATGAACTCTTTGGGAAATATTGGTGTTGGAGCCGACCCGGTGTTAGCTCGTCACTGCTTTCAACCTAAGGTTAGGTTTGTTACTTACTCAGTACATGGGGTCGGTTGTACTGATACTACACTTCTGCATTGCGTGCAGATGTTGGCTGCAGTTGTTGCTCTGTTCAAGGGTTGCTAGATTTGAAGATGTACCGCGACCATGTCATAGTTGCCTCTATTGTTCGGGGTAGCCTTAGATTAAATTGTGTTGTTTATGTACTTTTCAAACATACTATGTATTTATTTAATTTCCTCTTTGTAAACTCTATTATTAGAAGCCCATGATTTGTACTACCAATCATTGGGAAATGTAATAGATAGAGGAAATTACTTTGTTTAATTGACTTGTTAAGATTATTGAAATTTGATAGTATTAGTTGGCTTACCTAGCGGGTTGGGTTAGGTACCATCACGACTAGCAGATTTTGGGTCGTGACAGATTGGTATCAGAGCTCTAGGTTCATAGGTTCTACAAGTCATGAGCAAGTGTCTAGTAAAGTCTTGCGGATCGGTATGATGACGTCCATACCTATCTTTGAGAGGCTACAGGGCATTTAGGATATACTTCCCATATTTCTTTCCTTATTGTGCGGCGTTGATTTAGCTTGAAGTGTAATCCTTTGAATTTCTTCCACGCATTCGTATGCGCACATGAGTGCTCGGTATCAGTTGTGCATCGACGTCTTGTGACTCCCACAATGAGGTGCAAGATGTGATTTCTGTGTGTTGATGATGGGCCAGTCTGGAGGAGTTGAGGCTAGGTTTTGATTGTAGCTTGAGTACAGAAGTGTTGATTATGTGAGCACGTGCTTTTGGATTTATATGCCCGGTAGTGTCCCTTTGGGGCATCACTCTTAAATACCAAATCTAATATAATTTATACTTATAAAAATTATTTATAGGTATATATTTATTATTAACTTTTATGTTTTGATAATTGCTCCATTTAAAATTTAATCTAACTATGTAATTATATTTGTGCAACCAAACAGTAAACCTGTAATTACATTATGACAAACAAATATGTCGTTGTAATTATCATACTATGTAATTATTAGGATGTTTAGTAATTACATTAATTTCAATTACCTTGGTGGCTTTCCCAGCTTTCCAAACAAACCCTAAGAGAAATTCTTCCTCTTTCTTTTTGCCTATTTCGATGTGTTAGCAGAAGCATTATCTAAGGTGATAGTTAAAACTTTATCAATGAGTCCATAAAAATCAAGTATTTGTAGAACAGTAGTTGTATTATATGCTCCATTGTGTTTTGAATCAACAAATTTATCACCATTAATACGTTTTTGCATGTTCTAGTGATGATCAACCCAATGACATGTAACAGTTAAATAATCACAACCATTAGGACTATGACCTATATCAGATGTGATAGACACTTTACAATCTAAGTGAAAAAATACACAACGAATATACTGAAGCTATTCTGTTTGAAATTTAAAAACATCATTATTAACCGTGGTCTTAGGAAAACCTTGAAAAGCAGGATTATAAGTTTCTTGTATATAATGCACAAAAGCATGGTGAGAAGGAAAAGTAAAAGGTAACCACAAATAGCCACCATTTTTGCTAAGTTCTCACGATCTCTATCTTTGTATTGGGGCGTAAAATAGTACTAGAAGCCGGGTCAAACTGTTGTTCTACAAAATTAGAATCCCCTCCAGATCCACTAGGAGTTCCAGTACCGGCGCTAGGATCCGCTATTAGTCCGGCTTTTGATACGCTCAAATTTACACTTTAAAATAGTGTAAAGCGGTTGATGTCAAATATAATAACCCAACTAGGTTGGGATCAAATCCCACGGAGAACAATATGTAGGCGATTAGGAATGTAAGAGAATTATCACTTATCGTGCAATGCCAAACACTTAGATTTTGGTTGTAGAAATATTTATATCTAATGCAAAAATGTAAACTAACCTAGAAAGCAAGTAAAATTGATTAATGGGTACAAGTATGGATGCATCGGGAATTACATCCAAGTAACGATCCAATGTATTTCACGATTTATAATATGAACGACTTTAAGTTAATTAGCCACGAATAATAATTCTTAGTTAGCTTCTTCTGAAGAGTAACAAGACTTCCTAATTGAATTATTCCTAACCCAATAAGATATTAAGCACACCCGGATATGGCTACAAGTAGTTCAATCATATTCCTAGGTAGAACCTATAAAATGAGGGTTAAAACCTCAAGTTCTTATTAATTAATCTTTCCCAACCCCAAATTATCTTTCTCAAAATTAATTCGGAGTTAATGGGTGATTCATAGGGTTAGCTAATCCCTTTGGAAACATTAAAGAACAAGAATAATTAAAGAAACAATAACTCATTTCATAAAAGATGAAAAATGATTCAATACATAAGCACAACAAGGTATTTAATCCACACTTTAAACATGAATGTTTCCATAAACAAGATTGAGTGTTGGAAATAAACACTTAAATATTCAATACAAAGCAAGGAAATGAAGAAATAAACATAAATGGGTAAGAAATCCTTAACCACAAGCTTCAAATCTTCAAAACCCGAGTGTGTGCACAAACCCTAGCTTCCAAAATTTGTTCTTCTCTAGTGTTTCTACTAAAAAATAAGCCAAAGATGTCCAAAATATATGTTAGGTCGTGTATTAAATGGTTTGGTGGACGAAGGTATGAAATTCCACAACTGCCCATAATTTGTATTGTGTGTTCGCGCCCATGCACATGCGATCGCAGTGAATAATTTGCTCCAGGTATGCTATCGCGTAGTATCCCTTGCGTTCGCATAGGTTAGTTGACCAACCGCTGACCAGGCGTTAGAGCTGTGCGTTCACACATACTGCCCCGCGTTCGCATAGTATCATGTTCCTGGACTTATGCGGTCGCATATAATCATCCGCGATCGCATAGAATAAAAATTGGCAGCAGTCATTTTTCCCAATTTTTACACATTTTGGCTTGTTTTTACCTGGTTTCTTCACCATCACCTCTAAATCACTTGACACCTGAAATATGCCAATAAACCTCAGAAAAAGCCTTAGTTTCTCAACAAAATCATACAAAAGCCTAAGTATTAAGAGGAGATAAGTTGGTAAAATACCAACTCATCAAACCCCCAAACTTAAACTATTGTTTGTCCTCAAGCAATTCAAAAACTAAGAACACACTATAATAAATCATCACTTAAGCTCAATGGCATACCAAACATTATTTCAAGTCAAAAAGGGTCAATTCAAGCACAATCTAATGACTTCGATTTGTACCAACAATTAATACAAGGAATATGATTCACCAGAGGTTTGTGATGATTTTTCAATCTTTTCTACTAGGTAATCTAGTATCCTTATGCATGAAGATAATCAATTCGGTCGTTGTGGTCGGACTCTATTATGGATTTCTGACCACATTCTCCATAGGGCCCTCTTATCTCTTCCTTCTCCGAGCTCTGGTTATGGAAGAAGGAACCGAGAAGAAGGTATCAGCAACAACTGGTTTTATTACGGGACAGCTCATGATGTTCATATCGATCTATTATGCGCCTCTGCATCTAGCATTGGGTAGACCTCATACAATAACTGTCCTAGCTCTACCATATCTTTTGTTTCATTTCTTCTGGAACAATCACAAACACTTTTTTGATTATGGATCTACTACCAGAAATTCAATGCGTAATCTCAGCATTCAATGTGTATTCCTGAATAATCTCATTTTTCAATTATTCAACCATTTCATTTTACCAAGTTCAATGTTAGCNACACATTTTATTTCAATTTAAGTGCTCAAACACTACATTAATAAAAGTAGCAACCAAGTCATGACACTAAAGATTCAAAATTTGCCTCTCTATCACATTTGTCTTCCCTCGCTCATTCCTCTCAATTGAAAATGGGATTAAATTGACAACTCGAATCTCGTGTTCCCTCACACTTTAAGAGAGAATCCCAAACTCATAAATTGCAATTCAAAACATAAATGAGATGTCAAATGGAAAGACTCAACTCTCTCTCTCTCTCTGACAAAAATATTCAAATGCACACAAGTAGTACCATAGGCTTGCCCTTCATGTATTTCTCCACTAATGTAGACATATGTGGTTCAAAATCAATTAGGACTTAAAGGGTTGTAGTTTAGGATTTTGGTTAAGGTAGGTCATAATTTGGTAAGTGTGACTCAAAACCTCCCTAAGAACTACACATTGTTAACAATTAAAGTCCAACTCCTTCAAGAACTTTGCCACCCTTTCTTCTCTTTTCTCATTTTTTTTTGTCATACTTCCTTATTTTTTCATTTTTTTATAACACTTTTCACTTTTCGAGAAACCTCTATATCACAACTTTTCCAACCTCCATCCCCAAACTTAGTCTTTTAGCCTATATTCATACTTTAAACTACTTAGGGTGGTATGGTGCCACAAGATAAGCTTGTAACATGGTTGCCTAGAAAAAAGGTTAAAAAGGCTCAAAAGGGTTGACTAGGGAAACTATACACGGGTAGGAAATTTAGGCACAATAATGTTCCAAGGAAGACCTAATATCATTTATCAAACCAAGTTAGTCTAGGATTTCGCTTTGAAGCACATTCTGGGCAAGGTCTGGACTACAAATGATGCAAAAGAACTTCACAATTAAATCTCACCACACATGGCACATGAAAATTCAAGTGGAATGCAAATCCAAAATCCAATTGAAACCAATGAATCTCAAGGAAGTCACATGTAGCCTAAGAAGATATTTAGTGCATCAAAGCGCCAAAATTAGAATCTAAAAGTCACAACAAGGAACATTACTTTAATCATTCATTTTTATTATGTGTTTTTTTCTATTTTAAAAATCAAAAACTTCTTATTGCAAAGTTTAAATTATACTGGTACCAGACAAGTCACACGTTGGCTTATGGACACAAGATTACACCCCAAAACCCAATTTATTCACAACTAGCTATTAAACTAACTCAAAAAATTACTTTTTAAAAATAAAGAAAAATTAAACAAGACTAATCCCTTAAGAAAGTTTTCATGCCATCCATCATAGGGAAAAGTCACCCGGTTCAACACAAATAAATTCCTTGGAAAAGAACCGCGGTAGAAAGAAAAACCAAGGAGTTTCATTAATAATACTATAATGAAACCAAAATAAACAAAAATAAAAACAAGATAAATAAAAACCAACAAGAAAATGTAAATTTTACAAAATATTACTAATAAACTAAAAATGTCAACCAATCTACACAAGTTCACAAAAAAAAATATGATCATGCTCCATATAATTCTCAACAAACATAGATTAAATATGAGCCACCCCCAACCTAAAGTGTTGCATTGTCCCCAATGCGACTAATCAAAACAAGGTAAAATGAAGGAGGTGCTCCCTGAAACTGCATCACTTGGAACTGGAGGTGGTGGGAAATCTAAGCTCCAAATCCTCATCGTCATCATCCTCAAAATCCTGTGATCCACAGAGTGAACTCAGCTTGTGCATCATCCTTGACAGAAACTTGCTTTTCTTCTTCTCATGGTCCTTGAACTTTATCTGTCGCCTTTCAGCCTTTCCTTGTCTCTGGCTCAAGTCTTTTAATCTGGTTTTGATTGCTTTTTGTTCCAGCACTACATCATCCAATGTCAGTGGCTTTTACCACCCCTAGTCGAAGTGCCCTCACCAGATGGACCAGAGGGAAGGCCAGCGACAAGCTGTCGAATGTGAGCATCTACGCCATAGATATGATGGGAAATGTGGTGCATAGTGAGGGGCCCGTAAGGTTGTGGGGCCGTGGGGTCATGTGGTCCCGCTGTAGTTGTGGAGGCACCACCGGATCCCTCGGCAGTCTCATCAAACTACCCAAATAAAGGAGATAGCACATCAATTCTTCACTTCTTCTTCTTCCCGCCAGTTGGCCCTTTTCGAAGAAATGGATAGATTGCTACGCCAGGGTCCTTCTCAACATCATTCCGGTTCGGTAGCACCTCATCATCATAACTGTCACGCCCCGAAATCCCTCCATCGGGCCATGATGGCGTCTAACATTGAACCCGCTAGACAAGCCAACGTATATAAATAGATTAGCACATTAACACAACCTTACTAGGATTAACTAAACAGTTCACAGTTTACCAGCGGAAATAAATATGGTTTCAAGCTAAATAAGGATAACATAATACAACAACGCGTAAATTTCCCAAAACCTGGAGTCACAAACTCACGAACTGTCTAAGAGTGCAAAATACAAGTCTGAAAGGAAATACATGTCTACCTTTGAAACTAAAGGAAAAACAAGACGGAATCGAAGACAAAGGGATGGAAGAGACGCCAAGGCCCATGAACGCGAGCGGGTATACCTTGAAGCCTCTATGATGAGCTGGAAGACACTCCCACTAATGATGTCCTCCGGGTCCGGATGCGTAATCTGCACAACATAAAGAAGTGCAGGTGCAGTATCAGTACAACCGACCCCATGTACTGAGTAAGTTCCTAGCCTAACCTCGAAGTAGTAACGAGGCTAGAACCAGACTACCAAATAACACATGTGCAGTTCAAATAAACAAATATACATATGTGCAACAGATAAGAAATATAGGGGGGAAACAACGAATAAGGGAAGGGGGACATGATGTGGGGAGATAACCGTTTCATATAAGATAATCTCAATAAGGAAAAGAAACAACAAGCTAGCATATCAATAAGGACAAGAAATCACCAACTTGCACGGCATCACCCTTCGTGCTTTTACTCTCGTCCTCACTATGCAATGTATAATGTACTCAATGTGAATCATGGCACGGCATCACCCTTCTTGCTTTTACTCTCTTTCCTCACTGTATAACCGATGAATATGGTATGGAATGGTACATCGTACGGCACAGCATCACCCTTCGTGATTTACACTCTTTCCTCATTGTGCACGGCATCACCCTTCGTGCTTTATCACTCTTCCTTACCCAAACAGCAATCACAAACAAGGGCAAGGGAGTAAACAGAGTAGAATAGAATTCCCGGAAAGGGAACATCAATTAAACAATTAAATCCCGGCAAGGGAACAATACAATAATCTCAACATCCCAACAAGGGAGACAATATCAAACAATGCAAGACATCACCCTTCGTGCTTTACTCTCATTCTCGCCAAGACAAGTGCACGGCATAACCCTTCGTGATTTAACACTCTTCCTCACCCAAACAACAATCACAAACAAGGGCAAGGAAGTAAATAGAATAGAAATAGGAATCCCGGCAAGGGAACAATAATTAAACAAGTAAATCCCGGCAAGGGTAACATCAGTTAAACAATCAAATCCCCGCAAGGGTAACATGAGTTAAACAATCAAATCCAGGCAAGGGTAACATCAATTAAACAATCAAACCCCGACAAGGGTAACATCAATTAAGCAATCAAATCCCGGCAAGGGTAACATCAATTAAACAATCAAACCCCGGCAAGGGTAACATCAATTAAACAATCAAATCCCGGCAAGGGAACATGTCAATAACTTTTTCTATTCCTTTCACTTTCATTTCCATGATTTTTTCTATCACTTGAGCCAATGCTCTAAAGGATGTAATATCTCATAATTCTTCATTATTCATTTCACAATTTGAGTCAATGCTCCAAAAGATGTAATATCTCATAATTCTTCATTATTCATATCACAATTTGAGCCAATGCTCCAAAGGATGTAATATATCATAATTCTTCATTATTCATTTCACAATTTGAGCCAATGCTCCAAAGGATGTAATATCTCATAATTCTTCATTATTCATTTCACAACTTGAGCCAATGCTCCAACAGATGTAATATCTCATAATTCTTCATTATTCATTTCACAATTTGAGCCAAAGTTCCAACAGAGTTGCAGGATACAATTCCCTTCATATATTCTTCACAACATATATAAATCATCAATTAAGCATGGAAATTACCACAAAATCGGAATATTCGCAATAATAAGACTCGCGGTCATGCTAGACACCAATGTATAGATACTCCTCACCATGCCTATTCATTGTACTCTACAATTAGCAAGTAGCAAATAAGACTCAACTCCTATTCCCTCAAGCTAGGGTTAGACAGAACACTTACATCGGGTTCGAAGTATAGCAATCAACCCGAAACCACACGTTTGCCACGAGTATCCGACTCCAAATGGCCCAATTCTATTCAAATAAATTTCATACCATAAATAACATCTCATGCACTGATTTTACTATTAAGTTCAAGGTTACGGCGCAAAATTAGGTGAAATGACCAAAATGCCCCTCAGGCCAGCATATCGGAGTCGAGTAAAATTTACATTTTAAGAACCCTCGAACCCTCACGAGTCTAGCCATATAAAAATCTCACAAATTGGAGGTCAATCACCCCCTCAAACCTCAATTTAGAAAAACCCTAAGTTCTACCCAATTCATCCAATTTAATCTTTGATTTTAAGTTGAAAACATGTTAAATGATGTTAATGATTAAAAGAAATGAGTAAAAACCACTTACAACTGACTTGGAAGAGTCTTGTTCTTTGGAAAAATCGCCTAAGAGTGTTGAGTTTGAGAAAATATGAAATGTGAAGTAAAACTCGGTTTTTTGTACAGTGCAGGCTACTGGTTGGCATGGGAGTTTCGAACAGGGGTTCGCAATTGTGAACCCTTCAGACATTCCCAGCCTTCACATTTGCGAACTTCTTGGTTGCATTTGCGACCAAGCCTGCCCAGGTTAATCCTTTGCATTTTCGAGCCTCTTGGTCGCATTTGCGATTAGGCCTGCCCAGACCAACCTTCACATTTGCGATGAGTAGCTCGCATTTGCGATGCTGGCTTCGCAAATGCGAAGCCTGCAGATAAGTCACACCAGCAGCTTCCAAGTTCAAAAATACAATATGTGGCCTATCCAATACTAACCCGAGCCCTCGGGGTTCCAAACCAAATATACACACTACCTCAAAAACATCCTATGAACTTATCCGTGCGATCAAATGGTCAAAATAATATCATATACATCGAATTAAGCCTCAAAATTCATGAATTCTATCAGGTTTCATAAAACATTAAATTTTCCATTTTAAGTCTAAAACACATCAAACGGAATCCGATTTCAACCAAACTTTACAGAAAGTGCTTAAACCATATATAAGACCTGTACCGGGCACCGGAACCAAAATATGGGCCCGATACCATTACTTTCTAATCAGATTTCATTGTCAATTTCGTTAAATATTTTCAGAAAACAATTTTAGTCAAAAATTCATTTCTTGGGCTTAGGACCTCGGAATTCGATTTCGGGCATACGCCCAACTCCCGTATTTTCCTACGGACCCTCCGGGACCGTCAAATCACGGGTCCGGGTCCATTTACCCAAAATATTGACCAAAGTCAAATTTATTCATTTTAATATCAAATCTTAACATTTTTTCACATAATTTCATATTTAAGTTGTCCCGCTACGTACCGGACTTCGCACGCAAATCGAGGCTAATACAAATGAGGTTTCCAAGGCCTCGGAAGTACGAGATGGGTAATAACATAGGTGATGACCCTTTGGGTCGTTCAATTCTCCACCTCTAAAACAATCGTTCGTCCTCGAACGGACAGAAGAAGGAAGTACTTGAGTCGGGAAATAAATGAGGGTAACGACTCCGCATATCGGACTCGGACTCCCAGGTCGATGCCTCAGGAGGCTGACCTCTCCACTGAACACGAACAGAAAGGAAACTCTTGCATCTCAACTGACGAATCTGCCGGTCTAGAATAGCTACCGGCTCCTCCTCATAATATAAGTACTTGTCCAACTGGACAATGTTGAAATCTAACACGTGGGCTGGATCGCCGTGATACCTCCGAAGCATGGACACATGAAAAACTGGATGCACGGCTGATAAGCTAGGCGGCAATGCAAGCCTATAAGTCACCTCTCCCACTCAATCAAGAATCTAAAACGGACCAATAAATCTAGGGCTAAGCTTGCCCTTCTTCCCAAATCTCATCATGCCCTTCATAGGCGACACTCGGAGCAATACTCGCTCACCAACCATGAAAGCCACATCTCGAACCTTGCGATCTACATAACTATTTTTCCTGGACTGAGCTGTACGAAGCCTATCCTGAATGATCCTGACCTTGTTCAAGGCCTCGTGAACCAAATCTATACCCAACAATCGAGCTTCACCCGGCTCAAACCATCCAACAGGAGATCGACACCGCCTACCATATAAAGCCTCATAAGGAGCCATCTGGATACTCGACTGGTAGTTTTTGTTGTAGCCAAACTCTACTAAAGGCAATAACTGATCCCATGATCCTGCAAAGTCAATGACACAAGCCCGGAGCATATCCTCCAATTTCTGAATAGTCTGCTCGGACTGCCCATCCGTCTAAGGATGAAATGCTGTGCTCAACTCCACCTGGGTGCCTAACTCTCGCTGAACTGCTCCCCAGAAACGAGAGGGAAACAACGCGCCCCGGTCCGAAATGATAGATACCGGCACACCATGAAGGCGAACAATCTCCCGGATATATATCTCAGCTAACCTCTCGGATGAATAGGAGACTGCCACAGGAATGAAATGCGCTGACTTGGTCAGCCTATCAACAATGATCCAAACTTCATCGAACCTCTTCAGGGTCAACAGATGTCCGGTAACGAAGTCCATAGTGATCCTCTCCCACTTCCACTCGGGAATCTCAATCCTCTGAAATAAGCCACTAGGCCTTTGATGCTCATACTTAACCTGTTGACAATTCAAACACCGCGCCACATATGCCACAATATCCTTCTTCATTCTACGCCACCAGTTATGCTGCCGCAAATTCTGATACATCTTCGCGGCGCCCGGATGAATAGAGTATCGGGAACTATGGGCCTCCTCTAAAATCAACTCTCGAATCCCATCAACATTGGGCACA
>ML368014.1:0-15498 GCA_005239505.1 Nicotiana paniculata
GTCTTCTCACGCACCCCCTCTGAGTCTTCTTGAAACTAAAAATTAGGCATTTGCTTGACATAGCCCACTTTCTTTGAGATAGCCGAGGTGCTTGTCATCCGGTGAAGGATTTTAGTCACACATGTTTTAGGTGGGGGGCACCACCAGTTAAGCCGGAAAGCAATGCTACCGGTATACTGACCCTCCTCGGCTCGAGTTGTCCGCTCGAGTAAGCNCCTAGAAGAACAAACCTCATGCCGGATATCCCTAGTAGGTTCGCTTTATTTGCATCAAGTGCATTTAACTTAGGGAAACTCGACATAGGGGTCGGGTCTGTATAAGACAGGTATCCTCTTTGAGACCATCATGTACACTTTTGTGCTACTTGTTACATCATTTGGAAGGCTTGCTTGCGTTGTTGACCGACTTTAGAAAATAATTGAGCAGAATTTTTATAAAAAAAAGAAAAAAAATTCTCCTAGTTTAGTACAAATAATCTTTTCTTTTACTAAGATTTTGTAGTAGTCTAATGTGAGGTGTAAAGATTAAAAAGTCAAAAGATAAAAATACTCAGCCTCACCGAACTACGTGGGTCTGATTCTCACCGGATATGAGATACGTAGGCAAAGTTCATAAGTTCCCGCCCCCATTTTTTCAAAACAATCCAAAAAAAAATTCCTTTAATTCATTCTTTAGAAGTCTTTCTTTAGAAATCCCAAATAAAAAATTTAAGCCCAAAATATTTTCTTCCATTTTAAAAGAGAATAAAATCAAAATCCGAAAAATATTTTTCTACCTTCTTTTTAGAAGTCTTTTTCCCAAGATTCAAAAAAAATCAAAATTCAAAAATATTTTCTTTCTTCTTTAGAAGTCTTTCTTAAAAAAAAGAAAAAAAAACATTTTGAAAAAAAAACATTTTGAAAAAAAAAATTGAATCAAAAATCAAAAATATTTTCATTCTTTCAAAAATTGAAAAGAAAATTCAAGATTCAAAAAAAAAATCTTCTTTTTCTTCAGAAGTAAGCCTTTCATAAATTCAAAATAAAGGTCCAAATATCCCCACAAAAAAAAAGGTTCCTTTCTTCTTTAAAAGTTTTTTCGAAATTCGAAAAAAAAAACAAACAAAAAGATTCATATTCTTTGGTCACCTTTTACTGTTTGCCCTCGTATTCTGGCCATTTTTTCAAGACAACCTTAAAATCTTCTTGGGAAGTACTGAAGGGCCGTTTTTGTTAAAGTAGCTATTTTTAGTTTGTCTATTCCTTATTTTACTTTTTTTATTTTGTCCCCATGCTTAGTCGTTTTTACTGAGAAATCCTCTAAGCCTTTCGTGGAAGAATCAAAACGTTGTTTCTATAATAATAGTCATTTCCCTACTTTTTGTGTCTGCTAATTTCAAAAATAGTAAATAGATCGAGTCCTAAATGGCGTTTTCTTTTTTAAAATAAATAAAAAAGGATTAATCAGAATTTCATATAGCTTAGGAAAGTCCTGACCCTTTTTATCTTATTCTTAGGTTCACCATGAATTCTCCACAAAGAAGCCACCAGAAAAGGGTAAAGGACGAGACACTTCCTATGTTTTTATGAGAGATAAGACCCCGAGTAGTCCCTGTAATTGGTGGGCTAGTTTTGCGACATGGGAACAGAATAAAGTATTTAAGCACCTCAAGTTCCTCACAAACATCATGGGGATTAAGCCCAACAGAGATTTAATCGAGGCTCTAGTAGGTTTTTGGGACCCCCTGAACAATGTCTTCAGGTTCAAAGATTGTGAAATGATGCCTACATTGGAAGAATTAGGTGGTTTTACCGGATTAGGGAGGGACCTTCGTTGGAAAAAACCTGCTGCTCCGAGAAAAATTGGTGTGAATAACTTTTTGAAAAAGTTATGCCTCCGTCGAATTCCAATAGGTTTCCTGGATGAAGGTTGGGTTCTGTTGGAATATTTCTATGACAGATTTGGGGACGAGAAAGGGTTTGAAAACTTCTCGAGCACAGAATTCGTCAACCAATTGAGTTACGACGCATGGAAGGAGTTGAGAGTCTTCGCATTCATGATATCATTTCTAGGGATCATGGTCTTTCTAGAGCGTGGTGGGCGCATCAGAATTCGATTAGCTGCGGTAGTCTCGTTTTTGCAAAGAAGCGAGGATCACACCATTCTTCCCATGATTCTAGGAGATAATTTTTCGAGCTTTGACCCGCTGCCAAGAGGGTGAATGTTACTTCGAGGGATGCAACATTCTACTGCAGATGTGGTTCATAGAGAACCTTTATCATCATCCAATAGTAATAAATTTCAATGACAATAGGCTGAATTACATCGGATGTCACCCAGACATGGCCGCAAGTTGTAATCTTCCAGAGGGGGTGATGGCTTGGCGGACATTTCTCGGTTCGTTGAATGTTGATAGAATCACTTGGAACTATTATTGGTTTCCTTCTGCTAGGATCATGCACATGTCGACGTATCGTTCGTTCTTCATACTCATGGATTTCATAGGTTTCCAACCCTATGCACCCCTACGCGTCATGCGCCAGCTAGGGAGAGAGCAAAAGAGGCCCCCGACTGAGGACATGCGTCCGTTCATGTGGGAATTCAAGGTAGAGGAACCTCCAAGGGAGTCATATGCAAAAAAGGTGAAGTGAAACACAGAAACTAATAAAGCACAGTTTATTCAGAATTAATTTAAGCCAAGTTTAAGTCGATAAAGCGACCGTGCTAGAACCACGGGACTTGGGGAATGCCTTATACCTTCTCCCCGGTCAACATAATTCCTTAGCCGAACTTTATTTTCGCAGGCCAATAAAAAGAGAGTCAAACCTTCTTTTGACTAGGGATTCAAATAAATGGTGACTTGGAACACCGAAAAATAAATTCCAAGTGGCGACTCTGTAAATAAAATAATCCCTGCTCAAATTTGTCACTTTAATTGGAAAAACCCTTTAACCCACAATCCATAACATAACATACATCTTTTAGGGGGTAGAAAAGGGGTGTGACAGAGGGGATTTTCATGATTTGCATCGGGATAAGTTTTTTTGACTCAGATTTGTTCGTTTATCATGATTCCATCCTTATTTTTATCATTTATTTGGTGATTTAGAGTAGAGAAATTGGGATTTTTTTTAGCAACTCTTCAAAAATGAAAAATAGAGATTTGAAGGTTGATTTGAGGTCGGAATTGGATGATTTTGGTATAGTTGGACTCATAATCGAATTATTGTTCGGAATTTATGAATTTTGTCAGGTTCCACAGTGCGAGCTTGGGGTTGACTTTTATATTTTGATAAGATCAAAACTTTATTGTTTGAATTGTTTCCTACGGTATTATTTGTTGATATTGAATTGTTTGTGACTAGATTCGAGCCGTTTGGAAACCGGTACGCGTGGGAAGGGCTTGTTGGAGTATTGATTCACGTGTTTTGAAGTAAGTAACGTTTCTAAAATTGAAATTAAGGGTAATTATCCCTGAAAAATATGTTATTTGTGTTGGGTTGATGTGGCACACATGCTAGTTGACGGGCGTGTAGGCGTGCATTGCAAAAATCATAATCCCGGTTGATTTTTTGTATTGTGTTGCTATCAAGTCTTGTTTTATCCGTGTGGTATCTACTTGTTAGAGTAATTGAGCTGTGATAGAAATCATGTTTAGGCTATGTGCATATTCGGTTTAGACCTAACGAGGTTATTTATGTTATTTTGAGGCATCTGCTTTAACTGTAATTATATCTTCAATCATGGTTCGTCATTTGCATATCATATCTCAATCTTTGTTCATAATTCATTGTTACATCATTTGTTATCATTGCATGGGATGCGCGATACGAGACTGTGAGCCCTTGATACTTGAGAGATTGATGGTTGGGGTGGGCCTGAGAGCCGGGCTATGAGTGTTATTGTGGATCGAGAAACACGCCGTAGCAGGCCATATTGGCTTTACTATTATTATTATGTGGATACACCCCTCCGGAGTCTAACATACCAGCAGTGAGCGCATGTACATTGATATATACACGTGCTTTGGTGAGGGGCGTTGATGCCAAGTACCCGTACAGTGCTGAGTGATTGTGTGTGTGATGAGTTAGATAGGCAAATTTAGTATTCTAAGAGTGTGAGTACTTGGAAAATATCACCGTGAAATCATACATTTGATATGCATATTATGACATGTAGGCATAGATATGTACCATTCCTCTTGCTAGTTGTACTTGACATGTTCCTATAAATGTTGGGCTTTAATTGTTGAACTTGAAAACATGTCTAAATTCCTGTTTCATGAAAGAGCTAATTATGAAAATTCTTCTAAGTGATTTATTGTTATGTCATTGTCATTATTATGCATGTGTTGTCATTATATTGGACTCTGACTGTCTTCTTCTAAGCTCGTCATTGATTTCAGCTCAAGTTTAGTTCTATTACTTGTTGAGTACATGGGATCGCTTGTACTATACTACAATATTCACTTCGTGTGCATATCCAAGTGCATCCGGATGTGGTGACTGCTAGATTCGTGCTAGTACCTGCTAGGAGACTTCAAGGTAGTTGTTATGACGTCCGCAGACCTTGACTCTCTTTCCTTTTATTTTCCTTCAGTGTTGTTCTATTACTTAGTCATTTGTACTAGAAATTTGATTTATGTTTGATATTTAGTAGATCTCATTTACTCATTAACACAATTTTTTGGGGTGTTTGTAGCAGTATTTCAGTTGTTGTTATATGATATTTACGATATTCCCGCCGATGAGTTTATTATTCCATGTCTATTCAAGTGTTAAGCTATTATGTTACCATTGGCTTGCCTGACAAGTAGTGCTAGGCATCGTCACGGCTCCGGTTAGAGTTGGGTCGTGACAGAAATATATCTAGACAAAAACTTCAATAACTAAAACACATAAAACTCCGAAACAATATGATAGAATGAGTTCAAGCTTCTCTAAATTAAACGGCAACTATAAAATGGAAAAATATTGATTACTTTCGAGAAGGTGGCTAATTTTTTACAATACTAAAAAAGTGCCATTTTCAATCAATATATTCCGACCGAAAAAAGTAGTTGGAAATTTCCGAACTCGGTCAGAAATTGAAACAATATTTTTAATTTTTATTAATTTTTATGGAAGATATTGTTTTACCAAAAATCCGATAGATACTTCTAAGAGAGATTTGATAAGTAAAATGGAAGGTTAATCCTAGTTAATCTTAATGGCTGTCAGATTCGTGAAGGTGATAATGAATGAATGAGATAAAGCACCGTAGTATTAAATTCCGAACAAAGATGCTGATGATGATTGACAATGAATATGCTAGTGAATAGGTGGAGTAAATGCATGCAATGTCAATAAATGTAATAATAAAGGATAACTCTCCCAAAATGCCAAACGTGAGATTCAACTATCTCGTTGTCAGCAGTGCAAATGACCAGCAATGCGGATGAAACACTGTGTTCTTGGATCTTGTATATGAAAAAGGTGTCTTTTAACTAGGGAACCAATAGAAAAGACAAGAAGTGTATTTTCCTTTTACCAGTCAATATTACAAAGTGTTCTTTCAGAGAGTTTTGGATCCCCTTTTTCTCCCCTTGGTTTTCTATATGTAGGGAACATTTGTTGGGGAATCCTAAAAATTACAAAGGGAGGGAATATTATATTAGAATATTACCTTATTCTAATCTAGAGCTATCCTACCGTTACTATCGGCTTCTACCATCGACCTCGTTCAAGTTAGAACCTTTGCCCCTAACTGTTTAGTCGTTCCGAGCTTCGACCTCAGCCAATGACATCGTTACGCTTGGTCCAAATTTTGACCAATACAGTTAGTCCCTCCGCTTATCAAGGTCGTGGACCCCTCGTCCTTGGTGACCCGATTACTCTGCGTCTGATATGAAGGAAATTTGGTCGTAACCAGGTAATTAACACCTGGTGAGGCCACGATTGGCGCAAGTGACATCAGATTCTATCATCGTCACGCGCGTCATCATTATGTATATTCCCAATGCAATTCCTGCACTATTGGTGCTTCGATTATCATGTTGCAGGTAGCTTTTGGCCTCGATTTTGAGGCCACCCAACCCTATAAATAGATGAAGGGTTTTTCATTCGAAATTGTTCCCTGTTTCTTTCTTCCTTGATACTCTTTCTCACTTGTATTTCCCTTCCCCGTCTTTTGTGACCTTTTCTTCTTAATTTTTTCAATCCCTTCTTGATCTCTAATTTCATGTTTCCCCTCCATTGTCTGATCCATTACAATTATCATGTCGACTTCACCTCGTAGCCATGGTGACATTCCTGACGCCACTCCCTTGTCGGTGGTTATCCTCTCTACCGATGAAAGGATTTCGGTTAAGGGAGATGAGAGTTTCCCCACCATTGAAGAGGTGCTGCCTAATAACCCAGCATCCAGGAACGACTTCCCTAAGGGGCCTTGTCCTGCTCATGAACCTGAGCTTTCTGAAATGGGGGAGGCTGAGTTGGATGAGATGCGGACTAAGTATCGCATCTTCTCTTACATCGAGACCATCCCTACGGGAGGCGATACGATTTAGGTTCACCATCTTGGGTTTCGTGCCTTTTACATCTACCCGTTCATGATAGGTTATACCTTGCCCCTTCCTAAGTTGGCCGAAGAGTTCTGTCACTTTTACAATGTTTGCCCAGCGCAACTCTCCCCTTATCTGTATAAGGTCTTCTTAATGCTGACCAAGTATGCGGAGCCGGATGGTTGTGAGGTCGACCTTCGCCATCTACTGCACTTATTTTCACCTACCTTCTTCATAGGTACCATGATATACTTGCGGAATCGTGGGACAAAGGGATTAATAGCCGGATGGATGACAAGGAGAGTCGGTTATTTTGGCGCGAATACTTTTTTTTTAGAACGGATAAGTTAGTGGCGGACCCGACCAGATTTCTCAAAAAGTGGAATTAGAATCGTAAGTATTCCCTCGTTTTTTCCGCTATTCGTTCTTGTTCTTTTCTGCTCTCATTTGCAGCTGTAAAGTGTCTCCCTCCCTCGTTCTGGACATAGAGGATTGGTTGGCTCGCGTGTTGCCTCATGTCGTCGGGATATATTCATTCTTCAAGTGTTATGAACTGAAGGTCCCACCTTGTAAGTATCCTAGCTATCTCGTTAGGTCGATTCCTTTAGTGTTTTCTGACTCAACTCATTATATGTGCTATGTCGGCGGGCCTCCAAGAAGGCGAAGATGCCTGGGATGGCTTTGCGGGTGAGTATTTTACTACACTTTCGTATGCTTCGCTAATATCACTTTATCTTGGCTAACTTATTTCTTCCTTTTTTGTCAGACTCTTATCCTTGACATTGAGCGTGACCGACGGGAGGAGGAGAGGGTGGCTCAGTATAAGAGGATAGAGTCCAAGTACAGAGAATACCGTTCTAGGTACCGGAAGGTGGTCGGGAGCATTGGTGAGGACGGGTAGTTCCAGGATTTGCGTGATGAGATTAGGGGGAAGGATGAGGAGCTAAAAGAGAAGGATGAGGAGATATTGAAATTTATTAGTCGGTGTAGTGAGCTGGAAGAAGTGTTAAAGTCTAAGGAAGACGAGCTCGAAATGGGGAAGGTAATAATGGCTGAGAATTCCGACCTCCAGGCACGGGTGATATCCTTGAAGGTCGAACTCGATCAGAGTGAGGCGAGGGCTTCCACTCTGAGGGCTGAGTTAGGTACCAAGTTTAAAGAGTTGAAGCTGGCAGAGCGGGTTAGGACGGCCTCGATAGGGGAGGCGGCGGACTTGGCGGGGACCCTGTGTATCTGTAGGTCTGAGCGGGCTAACGAAGAAAAGACTTCAGTGCTCATAGTGGCGAGATTGGAGAAGCAGTTTGGAGGTTTGGAGGCAAAGCTGGCAAGGTTGAATGAGCAGATAGTGGTTCTGAGGGCTGAGAAGGAGCAATTGGCCCGTCCATATGTTTCTCAAGCTTCCGCTGATGTGAGCGTGTCGCGAGAGTTATATGATATGTGGGTTCATGTTGAGGCTCAGTTGGACGTATTCATGTCTTTGAGGGCTGCCAGGAAGGTCTCCGAGGAGGAACGGGCTAATGTTCATGCTAAAACGAGGGCAGCCCGTGAAGCTTGTGGTTATGCTCCCCATTTGCCCGGTGGGGACGATGGTGATGATGATGCAGTGGATGGGCTTGCTTCTGATCCTTGGTACGACGACGAATATGCTGAAGGGGATGATGCGGCTTAGGGCCTTGTGCTTGACTTTTGATTGTTTTTTGTTTTGGCGAGGGTGTACTCGAGCCCGTTGTAAAATAAACCGGTCCTGTAACCTGATCACTTTGTAATTGAATAGTTACCTTTCAATGTATGTTTTGCCTTCTTGTTACTTGTCATATTTTGTTGGGATGTTATTTTTGACGTCGAGCGTGAATACTTCGAGCAGTGTCGAACGCAAAATATTCGAGCGAGGTTGAATGTATGTGATTCGAGCGAGGTCGAATATTATGTGATTCGAGCGAGGTCGAATATTATGTGATTCGAGCGAGGTTGAAATATATGTGATTCGAGAAAGGTCGAATGTATGTGATTCGAGCAAGGTCGAATGTATGTGATTCGAGCGAGGTCGAACATTATGTGATTCGAGCGAGGTCTAATATTATGTGATTCGAGCAAGTCGAATGCATGTGATTCGAGCGAGGTCGAATATTATGTGATTCGAGCGAGGTCGAATGTATGTGATTCGAGCGAGGTCGAATATTATGTGATTCGAGCAGGGTCGAGTATTATGTGATTCGAGTGATTTCAAATATTGTGTAATTCGAGCGAGGTCGAATGCATGTGATTCGAGCGAGGTCGAATGCATGTGATTCGAGCGAGGTCGAATATTATTTGATTCGAGCGAGGTCGAATATTAGTAGAGGAGCGATTTGGAGTTGTGCGGAGAAGTGCTGCGTATTAATTTGTTTATTCACTTCATTGGAGAATGTTACATTGATTAACATATACATTTGAGTTCTTCATCTACCTAGTCCCTTCATCAGTATGGCTGGAGTAGGCAATAGGAGAAGCGATGAATAATCATCTCGAACTTCGAGGTCCCCCCCTCATCGCCTCGTCAAAAACCTCCTCGGTAAAACCTATCTAGTGATAAAACCCGAGTGATGGAAAAAGAGTACGACTCAGAGGGCGTCTATTTTCAGAAGTTGAAGTACTTGAGGTGAGCGATGTTCTAATTGTTGGGCAACAATTTCCCTTCCATTATTTCTAACTGGAATCATCCTTTATTAACTGTTGTGGTGATCTTGTACTATCCGTCCCAGTTGGTTCCTAGCTTACCCTCTCTTGGGTTTTTGCTTGCCTATGCTTTAGCCTTGAGTACATAGTCCCCGACTTTGAGTGTTCGAACTTTGGCCTTTTTGTTGTAGTATCGTTCTGCTCTTTCTTTTTGGGCGACCATCCTTATGTATGCCATATCTCTCCATTCTTCTATCTCATTGAGATCTTGCTTTCTGATCTCGTCGTTGTTTGGTCCGCTTTCATTGGAGTATCTCAAGCTTGTCTCTCTGACCTCGACTGGTATGACATCGTCCGTGTCGTCGAACAAAGCGTATGGAGTTTCTCCTGTGCTTGTCTTTGGTGTAGTTCAGTATGCCAATAGCACTTCTGGAAGCAGTTCTGTCCACAGTCCCTTGGCGTCCTCGAGTTTCTTTTTCATGATATTTAATATATTTTTGTTAGAGTATTAGGCCTGACCATTTCCAGCGGGATGATATGGCGTGGAGAGTATGCGCTTGATGTGGCATTTCTCAAAGAATTCAGCGGTCTTTTTCCCGGTGAATTGTGGTCTGTTATCACATCTGATATCCTTTGGGATGCCGAAGCGATATATTATATTTCTCCATATGAATGTGATGACTTCCTGTTCGCGTATTTGGGCGAAGGAACTTTCTTCCACCCATTTAGAGAAATAGTCAATCAAAACTAAAAGGAAACGCACATTACCTCGCCCGACTGGGAGCAGCCCTACGATGTCCATTCCCCATTTGATGAATGGCCAGGGTGTCATGACTGAATGGAGATGTTCTCCTGCTTGGTGTATCATGGGGGCACTTTTGACATTGTTCGCATTTTTTGACGAAGTCTGCAGCTTCTTTTTTCATGGTGGGCCAATAGTAGTCGGCCCGTATGAAACATTTGACGAGTGCTCGATTACCGGTATGGGCGCCACAATGGCCTTCGTGTAGCTCTTCGAGTACTCGTCTGGTTTGGTTTGGTCCTAGGAATTTTTCCAAAGGACCGCCGAACGTCCTTTTGTACAAGTTGTTGTCGATGATATTGTACATAGCCGCCTGCATTCGGAGCTACCTTGCTTCTTTTTTGTCCGCCGGGAGTGTTCCCTCCTGCAAGTAAGTTATAATACGGTTGCGCCAGTCCCAGGTTAAGTTCACATAGTGTACCTCAAGTTGATCTTTTGAAGAATGGAGTAATATGACGATGTTCTACTTTCCATTTATGCTTTTTGTTGTTGCTGCAAACTTGGCGAGGCCGTCTGCCTTGGTGTTTTGAGCTCGGGTATTTGATCTAGCCGGCATTCGTCGAATTCTGTCAGTAGATTGTGGATTTCTCTTTGGTATTTTTGTAACACTTTCTCCTTGATCTGATAAGTCCTTGTTGCTTGGTTAAAACAAAGTTGTGAATCGCATCGAAGGATAACCCGTCGGGCTCCGTATTTGAGGGACAGTTTTAGTCGTACAATAACGGCCTCGTACTCGCCTCATTGTTAGTCATATCTGGACATCGTATAGATTGGCAGATTACCTCGCCTGTTGGGACTTCAAGTACGAGTCCTAGTCCTGATCCTGACGCGTTAGAAGCGTTGTCAGTGTGTAAGACTCATAGGTCAGGTCGAAGGGAACGTTACGAGAGGCTTCCTATTCGACTTCAGGCATTATCTTGGCGGTGAAGTCGGCAACCAAGTAGCTAGTACTTGCGACTTTATCGATGTTCGCGCCTGATATGTGATATCGTGCTCGCTTAGTTCGACGGCCCACTTGGCTAATATTCCCGATAGTTCGGGTTTATGTAAAATACTTCTAAGGGGGAAATTTGTGACGACCGATATGGAGTGGCACTTGAAGTAGGGTCTGAGCTTTCGTGAAGTCGTGACTAGTGACAGGGCCAGCTTCTCGAGGTGAGGGTACCTCGTTTCGACATCGACCATGGTTTTGCTGATATAATAAATTGGTGATTGCATACCTTTGTTTTCACGGATGAGTACTGCACTTCTGACACTGCCAAATATAATAGGAGGCATTTGCCGGTTTCGACTTTAGCGAGCAATGGAGGTAAGGACAAATATGCCTTCAGTTTTCTTAAGGCTTCGACGCATTCTGCGTTCCACTGGAGTCCGTTGTCTTTTTTGAGGATGTTGAAGAACTTGTGGAATCTGTCGGAATATCGTGAGATGAATCTTGATAGTGCGAGTATACGGCCGGTCAGCTTTTGCACTTGTTTTTTGCTGGTCAATAGTTTGGGTATTCCCTCGATAGCTTTGATCTGGTCGGGTTTGACTTTGATGCCTCTTTGTGACACCAAGAAGCCGAGAAGCTTGCCTGAAGTTACGCCAAAGGCGCATTTCTCGGGATTCAGCTTCATGTCGTACTGTCTCAGGATACTGAAGGCTTCTTTCAGGTGGTCGATATGATCTTCTTTCCTTTCGTATTTGACTAACATATCGTCTATGTATACTTCCATTGTTTTTCTGAGTTGTTCTTTGAACATCCTGGTGACCAGCCTTTGGTAAGTTTCTCATGCGTGCTTCAATCTGAAAGACATGACTCGGTAACAATAAGTCCCTTGGTGAGTTATGAAAGTCATTTTTTCTTGGCCCTCTTCTTTCATGAGGACCTGATTATATCCTGAATATGCATCCAAGAAGCTTAGCAACTCGTGTCCTGTTGTTGCATCGATGAGCTGGTCGATGTGCGGCAGCGGGAAAGAGTCCTTTGGGAATGCTTTGTTTAGATCTGTGAAGTCAACGCACATGCGCCACTTCCCATTTTTCCTCTTCATGATGACTACGTTTGCAACCCACTAGGGGTACTTGGATTCTTTTATGGAGTCATTGGCTAGTAGTTTCACTACTTCCTCGCGGACTCTTCGTTGATTGCAGCATTGAATTTCCTTCTCATTTGCCGTACTGGAGGGTAGAGTGAGTCCACGTTTAATTTGGGTGTGGCGATTTCCTTTGAGAGACCTGGCATATCTGCGTGGGAGAAAGCGAATAGGTCTGCATTGTTAGTTAAAAATTCATGAAATTTACCTGGTTCAGAGAGTTTGTGGCCGATGTAAGCCTTCTTTATGGCGTCATTTTTTTCTAGTTGGATGGGGTAGAGGTCTTTTACCATTGACCTTGCGGCCTCCACGATGTCGGAGTCCTTGATGATGTCGTTCTGATCATCGATTTTTGTTCCCGACTTGATAATTGCTATGCTTCCGAGTTTGTCCCTTTCAACTGTTGAGTGTACGTACAATCTTGGGCGATGCGGTAGCACTCTTGTGATGTAAGATGTTTGCCTCTGATGCTGAATATCCCCCAAGGGGTCGAGAACTTGATTACTTGATAAAGGTTGTATGGAATTGCCCTCATGACGTGTATCTAAGGCCGTCCTATGATGGCGTTGTAAGATGTATCTTGGTTCATGATGTGGAATGTTTTCTCCAACGTGAAAACCTCCGGCCAGGACGGGTGGCATTATTTCTCCTGAAGTTGGTTCAACTGCGTTGTTAAACCATGTCAATGTTATGCAGCGTGGTACTATCTTATCCTCGAGTCTCATTTGGGCGAGAACTCGGGGATGGATAATACACGCGCCGCTTCCATCGTCAACCATTATTATTCTTACGTCAGTGTCCAAAATTCGTAAGATAATAACAAGAGCACCAATGTGAAGGAAAGTCAAATCGTGGGTATCCGATTTATTGAAGATGATACTATCTTCGAGATCGTCATACCGTTCGTGTGTGATTGATCGCTTTAGCTTGTGCGTGGTGGTGAATTTCACATGATTGCTTGTGGCATCGTCGCCTCCTCTGATGATCATTTGGATGGTGCGAGTGGGGGAGGGCGGCTTTGGGAGCCCTTGGTGTTGTTCTCGTCCTCTGCCGAAGTTGGATCTTTCGCGGTCGCTCATCAGTCCTTTTAGGTGTCCCTGGTTGAGCATTGTCGTAAAGCTATGCAGTCATCCGTCTTAAGGCCTCGTTCCTGGTGGAACTCATAGAGGGCATTCTATCTTCTGGTGTTTGGGTCAGACTTCATCTTCTGCGGCCATTTCACCTTTGGGCCGAGCTTTTCTAGTGTGTACACTATTTCTGAAGGGGAGACACAAAAATTATGAGTGGGTAAGAGTGGGGGCATACCTTTGTAGTTCCATTGAGTCCCTGTATTTGTCCTGGACAGCCCTTTCGTATGGCGAGGAGATGGCGGAATCTCTGTTCTGACATAAGGTTGGTGCCTATCACGATTGGGACGTGGTCCTGGGTGATCCCTCCGGGTGTCATTACGGAGATCTCGTCTTGACTCTATATGGATTGATGTTAGTTGTTGGGTTGGGCCGTTGGGGTCGTCCTTTTCTGCTCGGACCTCGGTGCAATAAGCGTTGTGGATTTCTTCCCAGGTAGTAGGAGGGTACTTCATGATACTTCTCAACAATTTTCTGGTCGCCCTCGACCTAGTTCTGTTCAACCTGTTTTGGAAGGCCGCCACAATCATGCCTTCAGATACGTTTGGCAAGCTCATCCTGACTCTGTTGAATCGGGTGAGGAAGTCCCTGAGTCCCTCGCCATGTGACTGCCTAACGGTGAATATGTCGTTCACCCTGGTTTCGGCCTTTTTGTCTCTGGCGTGGGCGGTTACAAACTTATCGTCCATTTCCTCGAACGTTGTTATGGATCATCCTGGCAGCTGTGAGTACCAAGTCAGGGCCCCCCTGTTAGGGTTTCGCTGAATTTCTTTAATAATACAGATGGCACTTGCTCCTTTGAGAGGTTGTTGCCCTTCCCCGCCGTGACGTAATGAATTATGTGATCTTCGGGGTCTGTCGTGCCGTCGTATATATTCAAGTACGACGGCATTTTGAAGGTTTTGGGGATGGGATATGGGGCCGCTTCTTCATTGTATGGTTGTTCTACGAACCGGTCAACGTCTCGTTTGGGTAGGAGTTTTGGGGCACCGGGTATCTTGTCGACCCTCTCCTAGTGCTCCTTCATCTGATCTCGCAATGCCTTGTTTTCATTTTCCATTTCCTCCATCTTTCTCGATATGGCTGCCACTGCATCGCTACCTGCATCAACTGTAGTGTTAGTGTTACCTGTTGGGCGGGGAGCGATTTTCTCGTTGGTGGTAACTGCCTCTGCTGGTGCGGCATTCTGAGCCGCTCCTTGAGTAGGCTTATCGAGGAAGTCATTCAGTGTACTTATCAACCATGCTTCTAGTAAATTTTTCACCACTGGTGGCGCTTCCTCGGATGTGGATGTGGAAGCGTCTCTTTCTCGAACAACAGTTACACTTTCGTGGGGAGGGGGTGAACCGCTCCGTCCTATCGTAACTCTGGGTGTGGCGTTTATCTCTCCTCCATCGTTATCTTCGTCGATGGTTTTCATGAGGTTAGCGGTAACGTCTGCTATGACCTTTAATATTTCTTCTCCTCTTCCTGCCATTGTTAGTTTGTGCAGATGAAAAGGGATGGCTATATGCGTGTATGTGCTGTTGTTTTCCTTTTAGATCTAACTGAAACTATAGATTTTAACTAGAAAGTCCACACAGACGGCGCCAAACTATTTTACCAAAAATCTGATAAATACTTCTAAGAGAGATTTGATAAGTAAAATGGAAGGTTAATCCTAGTTAAGCTTAATGACTGCCAGATCTGTGAAGGTGATAATGAATGAATGAGATAAAGCGTTGTAGTATTAAATTCCGGACAAAGATGCTGATGTTGATTGACCATGAATATGCGAGTGAATAGGTGGAGTAAATGCATGCAATGGCAATAAATGTAATAATAAAGGATAACTTCCCAAAATGCCAAACGTGAGATTGAACTATCTCGTTGTCAGCAGTGCAAATGACAACCCACGTGGATAAAACATCGTGTTCTTAGATCTTGTATATGAAAAGGTATCTTTTAGCTAGGAACCAATAGAAAAGACAAGAAGTGTATATTCCTTTTACCAGTCAATATTATAAAGTGTTCTTTTAAAGAGTTTTGGATCCCCTTTGTTTCCTATATATAGGGAACATTTATTGGGGAACCCTAAAAAGTACAAAGGGGGGGAATATTCTTCTAATATAGAGTTATCCTACCGTTACTATCGGCTTCTACCATCGACCTCGTCCAAGTTAGAACTTCTGCCCCTAACTGTTTAGTTGTTCCGAGCTTCGACTTTGGCCAACGACATCGTTACGCTTGGTCCAAATTTTGACCAATACAGATATGCCGACTACACCCGTTGTACATTTTGGCGCAAAATACTGTGAAAAGTATTTTTTTATCGAC
>ML368017.1:0-60939 GCA_005239505.1 Nicotiana paniculata
CCCTATTCTTCCACCTTCTTTGTAAGTACACTCATTTGTGTTATCAAGGTGGCCACATTCTCTGCAATGGTATTAGATGGATCGAATGGCATTGAATGAACTACAGGAGTAATGGGTGCATTCCTTGTTGTCCATCCTGAATTCTGTGCCATTTTATCAAGTAGGATTTGACTCTCTCTCCACGTTTTGCTCAGGAATGCTCCACCAGCTGAAGCATCAACATTTGCTTTAACCGTATCTACCAAACCCATATAGAAACACTGCCCCAACATTTGATCTGGAATACCACGATGTGCACAGATAACTAACATACCCTTAAATCGCTCCCATGTTTCTTGTAAGGTTTCGGCTGGTTTTTGTCGGAAGCTTAAGATCTCATAGATTTGTTGGGCAGTCTTGTTAGGTGAGTGAAACTTGTTCACGAATTGCTTAACTAACTCCTCCCATGTGGTAATGGAATTTATGGGGAGTGAGTTTAGCCAAGTCTGGGCAGCACCAGTCACTGAGAATGGAAACAACAACAGTTTTATTGCCTCCTGAGTGACGTTTGGCTGCCTTTGAGTTTTGCAAATTGACAGGAAGTTCTTTAAATGTTGCTGGGGGTCTTCAATGTATAACCCTGAGAATAGGCCTTTGTTATGCAATACGTGCAGCATATTATTTGTTATCTGAAAGGACCCGGCCTGTATTTGAGGAACCAATATCACCGTGGCCAAATTCTCAGTTGTGGGTTGTGCCCAGTCATATAAAGGAGCCTCAGTGACTGGGTCTACCACATCATCCCCGTGATTATTCCGGTTGTGTGGATCTTCCATGTCGGTTTCAATTTGTTCAATTTGTGGTTGATGTTTGCCTTTCCGGTTGGTTCGGTTTATGGCCCTGAAAACTTTCTCGGGGTCTGATAAGGCTTCAATTACTTCACCAGTCCTCGATGAGTTTCTAGGCATGTACCTGCAACACGTTAGAAAACGTTAAACTTTCAATGTGAAAACGAAAATTTGAAGAAATTGACTATATTTCATAATTTTGTATTTCTTACAACTCAATTGATAATACCGTTAAGTCCCCGGCAACGATGCCAAAATTTGATCACGCTCAACTATATATTATAAAAGACTAAGCGGGCGTTGCAAATATAATCCGGGGTATTACGCCCAGAGTCGATCCCGCAGGGAATTTACGTATCAATCAAGCCGTCAGAATATAAAACTTTTACTTAATTAGTTTTCTCTAGACTTTTGAATATCAATTGGTGATGTTTTACTAATTCTACTGAAATAATTATAAACTTGCAATTACTAACAATGTGTTGTAAATAATGATAATAAAGGTCTAAGGTTTGGTTTCCCCCGTTGGTGAATTCTTTCTCGAATATTTCTTATAGTTTAATTAATCATCTCTATCAATCATGAACACTCTATCTACCATAAATCTCTCTCAAGTAATTATGATAATTTACTAGACGCACTCTCTCAAGTTACGCTAGCTAGATTGCATTACAGTTCACTTTAGATTGCACCCGAGGTATCGTTATCTCTAATCCAACCTCTAAACCCTCGGTTATGACTTTCGTCTATACTTTCCGGGAGTGATGTTGTTCAAACAACTACCTAAATATGCACTCTCTCGAGTAGATACATAATAAATAGGCACAGCTAATTGAGGGCCCTTTCAATCAACTACAACAAGAACGTAGTTGAACAAATAGAGATTAATCAACCAAAATATATTAATATCACAACAAATTCATCCCCAACGGGTTCTACCAAAACCCTAGATTAAAGAAGTTAGCTAGACATGTTCATAAGAATCAAACTCAAAATAACTTGCATACTTGAACTACAAAGTAATGAATAAAAGATGTAAAAATAAATGTTTTTGTCACTTCAATGGTTTTCTCTCTTCAAATCCTTCATATGCTTTCCAATCCTCGTTAAGTTGTGTTTTAGGAGTCTATTTATATGTTTAGAACAAACCCTAAACGTGTAGGAGACTTCTATTTCAACCGGAAAACACTTAAACTCGTCAAAACTCGAAATTGGCTGAAATAGGGGCCTGGCGTTTGGGCTCTAATGCCTGGATAACGCCAGGCTAAGGCTGGCGTTTGGACTCCAACGCCTGGCTAACACTAGACTAAGGCTGGCGTTTGGGCTCTGGCGCCTGGCTATAGCCCGGTGCACTCCTCCTCGCCTCCTGAGCGTATTTTCGATGTATTTGCATCCATTTAGCTCAGTTTCTATCTCCAATTCACCTACACATTAAATAGACTCTATTATGCACATAAAAAGTGTATTTTTATCATTAACGCACATAAAATGTAGGGCATATAACATGTTAAACCATGAATTCTAGCCTCGCATCAGTCAGGTACACCAAATAACTCTGATATACAAAATTTGGTACTAACTTTGCAGAAGCAGATGAAAGAGAAAAACGACTGCATTAAGCAAACACCTGGTGTACCACCTGTTATTAAGGGAGTGGATATCGATAAGTATTCACAACAACCCTGGAAGCCGAGCGCGGCCCCACTGCCCATTCCTAAGAAGTTCAAAATGCTTGACATCCCAAAATATGATGGAACAACTGATCCACGTAATCACGTAACTACATTCACAACAGGCGCAAAATACAATGATTTAACCAAGCAAGAAATTGAGTCGGTTTTGGTCAAAAAATTTGGAGAAACACTCACGAAAGGGGCTTTAACATGGTATTCTCTTTTAGCTGAAAATTCTATTGACTTTTTTTTCTGAGCTTGCAGATTTATTCATAAAAGCACATTCTGGAGCCCAAAAGTTGAAAAAGGGATAAAAGATATCTTCAAGGTAAAACAAGGAGATGTTGAGTTACTCAGGGAGTTTGTGGATAGGTTTCAACGTGAGAGAATGATGCTTCCTCGAGTACCTGATAATTGGGAAGTCATGGAATTCGCAAGTAATTTGAATGAAAAGAGTTCAGAAGTCACGAGAAGACTCAAGGAAAGCTAATGAGAATTCCCTGCCACAAACTGAAACGATGTATATAACAGGTACACCACCAAGTTGCGGATCGAAGAAGATATTGTCGCACAATCAAGGGTGGATGAAAGAACAAATTCAAGGCGGTCTGAGTCTGAAAAGAGGTCCGGTAAAAATAGATACGAGCCTTATATGGGACCTACGGGGCGAGACTCACGGTCCAAGCCAGAAAATGTACGGCCTGATCCTAGGTCAAGGAACATATATGCGGGATCATCATCTAGGTTCAGGAAGGAACGAGATGTCCGTGATAGAGATACCAACACGAATACAAGGATTGGTGATTATAGTTTCAATATTAGCACATCTGAGTTGGTAGCTGTTCTAAGGAGTATGGAAGATAAGGTACGGTGGCCAAAGGAAATGAGATCAAACCCAAGCAGAAAAAAATCCAGATTTTTGGTGTGAAATTCATAATGATCATGGCCATAAAACAGCTGATTGCAGATTGTTACAAGGAGAAGTAGAGCATTTGTTAAAACAAAGTTATTTAACTGATTTGTTTAGCGAGAAAGGCAAGCAATATTATATGAAAAATAGATAAGAACCTCCAAAATCTCCGTCTCCAAAAAGAACAGTTAATGTGATAAGCGGAGGAGAAAAATTTAATGGTGTAACATATACAGCTGCGAAAAAGACATCAAAATTTAATGTTACCCACGGGAAGCGAGTTCACCAAGTTTTGGAGGAAGACAGTATAACATTTGAGATGAAAATGCATATGGCTTGATAATTCCTCACAATGATGCACTGGTAATATCTTTACTTATACATAATACTAATGTAAAACGAGTTTTGATTGATCCAGGTAGCTCTGTGAATATTATTCTTCTAAGAGTGGTAAATGAAATGCAAATGGGTGACAAGATAGTACCAAAGCACGATCTTTATCTGGGTTCGATAATTCAACTGTTATTACAAAAGGGGAAATAGTGCTTACAACGTTTGCAGAAGGAGTTATCAAAGACACAAAATTCCAAGTAATAGACACAGACATGGCATATATAATGTGATTCTTGGGAGGTCATGGATTCATGACATGGATGTCGTAATATCAATTAAGTGGTAGAATCACGCACGATGAATGAAGATACGAACAAGAATCCCGTTAAAGATAAGGTAAATCAGATCTCAGCTGAAAGTGGCTCAAGGAAAACAGATGTAGATTTGAGACCTGATGTCATTCAAGAACCAGAGGAGAATGAAAACATCAAAACAACAATTGAAGAGCTCGAAGCTGTTGCACTATTTGAGAAATGTCCAAACCGAAAAGATTATATTGGAGCGAAGCTAAGCCTAGAAATGAGAGGTAAGTTAATTGAATTTTTAAAAGCTAATACAGATTTTTTTTCCTGGTCGCATTCATATATGACAGGTATACCTCCGGAGGTATTGACCCACAAACTGAATGAAGATCCCTCGTACCTACCTGTCAAGAAAAAGAAGAGAAAGCAAGGCTCTTTCAAAAATCAAGTGATTCAGGATTAAGTACAAAAACTCTTAAAAATCGGTTCAATACGGGAGGTAAAATACCCTAATTAGTTAGCTAATATTATGGTAGTTCCAAAAAAGAATGGAAAATGGCAGGTTTGCGTATATTATAGTGATTTAAATAAAGCTTGCCCAAAAGATTCATTCCCTTTACCACATATAGATCAATTGATTGATTCTACCGTAGGTCATGAGCTGTTGAGTTTTTTATATGTATATTCAGGTTATAATCAAATAAAGATGGATCCCCTAGATGAGGAAAAAACTTCGTTTAATACAGACAGAGGGACTTATTGTTACAAAGTTATGCCTTTTGGTTTGAAAAATGTTGGGGCCACGTATCAAAGGTTGGTGACCAAGATGTTTCAAGAACACCTGGGAAAAACTATGAAAGTCTGTAACTATGATATGCTAGTCAAATCTGCACAAACAGGAGATCACTTTCGACATCTTTCAAGCACCTTCAAAATCCTCCGCAAATAGAATATGATATTAAATCCAGAAAGATGTTCCTTCGGTGTGGCTTCAGGTAAGTTTTTAGGTTTTCTTGTATCTAACAGAGGTATTGAAGTAAATTCTACACAGATCAAAGCCATTGAAGAAATTCCAGATGTACTCACGAGCAAAAAAGAGGTACAAAGATTGATAGGAAGAATAGCATCTTTGGGAAGATTTATTTCCAAATCTTCAGAGAAAAGTTTCAAATTCTTTTCAGTATTGAAAAAGCAAAATTAGTTTGAATGGGCTGAGGAATGCTAACAAGCCCTCAAACATCTAAAAGCATATTTTTCAAATCAACCCCTATTGGCTAAACCAAAGGATGGAGAGAGGTCACTCGTCTATCTCGCAGTTTCAGAAATGGCAGTAAGTGCAATTTTAGTACGATAAGATAAAGGTGAACAATCTCCAATTTATTATGTTAGTAAATCTTTGTTGGATGCTGAGGCTCGATATCCTCACTTAGAAAAACTTGATTTAGCATTAGTTATGGCATCTAGAAAGTGGAGACCTTATTTTCAATGTCACAATATCTCCGTAGTAACTGCTTATCCTCTAAGATATATACTACATAAACAAGAATTGTCAGGAAGGTTAGCAAAATGGGCTATAGAACTCAGCGAGTATGATATCATGTACCAACCTAGAACTACAATAAAATCACAAATTTTAGCAGATTTTGTAGCGGATTTCAGCACAGAAATAGTTCTTGAAGTAGAAAAGGAACTACAGCTATTCACCGAATCTAACCAGATACGTGGACTCTATTTACTGATTGCTCCTCATATGTTAAAGGAGAAGGTTTAGGTATTGTTTTAATCCCACCTTCGGGAGAAAGTATAAGACAAGCAATAAAATGTTATCCCATTACTAACAATGAAGCAGAGTACGAGGCTGTGATTGCAGGTTTGGAACTGGCACGAGAACTCGCTATAGAGAAAAAATTAAAAGTGATTCCCAATTGGTACTTAACCAGATGTTGGAGACTTACATAGCTAGAGAGGCACGAATTCAGCAATATTTCGAAAAGGCACGAGAATTGATAAGACAGTTCAATCATGGAAAATTGTGCAAATACCTATGGAGGAGAATGCGGAAGCAGATGCACTAGCTAATCTCGCGTCAATTGCTGAAATAACAAATGCACATTTGTTTCATTCAGCACTAGACCAGGATAAAAATGAGGTAAATTTCAATAATTTAACTTGGGACTGGAGAAACGAATTTATTAATTTTCTGCAGTATCAAACCTTACCTGAAGACAAGAAAGAGTCTCAGCTACTTCGACGAAAAGCTTCTTGTTACTGCTTAATTCGAGGAAATTTATATCGAAAGATGTTCGGGGGACCTTTATCAAGATGCCTCGGACCTGCTCAGACAGAATATGTGATGAGAGAAGTACACGAGGGACATTATGGAAATCATGTAGGAGGAAGATCCTTGGTAAAAACTTTAACTAGAGCGGGATACTACTGGCTAAAAATGGAAGAAGATGCAGAACATTTTATAGAAAAGTGTGATAAATGTCAATAATATGGAAATAATATGCATCACCCAGCAGAATTATTACATATGGTAATTTTCCTGTGGCCATTCATGAAGTGGGGAATGGATATCATAGGACCATAGCCATAAGCTAAAGGAAAGGTACAATTTTTGTTAGTATTAATAGATTATTTTTCCAAATGGGTAGAGGCATGAGACTTCAAACAGGTGCGAGAGAAGGAAGTCATGAATTTTATTTGGCGAAACAATTATATGCTGATTCGGAGTGCCAAGAGAAATCGTAGGTGATAATGGCCCACAGTTTATAGGCACGAAAGTCATAGAATTTTTTCAAAGTTGGCAAATCAAATGAATAACTTCCTCACCTTATCATCTCGTGGCTAATGGAAAAGTTGAATCAACAAATAAGATTATTATTAATAATTTGAAGAAGAGATTAGAGGAATCAAAAGGCAATCGGCCCGAGGTGTTACCAGGAGTACTATGGGCTTATCGTAGACAACAAAGACAGGCACAGGAGAAACTCCATTTTCACTTGTTTATGGTGTTGAAGCCTTAATTCTAGTTGAAATAGGTGATCCAAGTACGAGATTCTCACAAGCAATTGAGGAATCAAATGGTGAAGAGATGAGAACGAATTTAGACTTACTCGAGAAAAGGAGAGAAGCAGCTCTAATAAGAATGGCAGCTCAGAAGCAAATTATTGAGTGATACTACAACAGAAAAGCTCATCTCAGATACTTCAAGATTGGGGACTTCATTCTCAAAAAGGTTTTTCAATCAACAAAGCCAGCTGGTGTAGGAAAGTTGAGTCCAAATTGGGAAGACCCTTACAAGATTCGAAGTATCGCTGGAAAAGGTGATTATGAGTTGGAAACCATGGAAGGCAAGATACTACCTTCGAATTGGAATGTTTTTCATTTAGGCAAAGGAATTACACACTGTCAGGTATCACTCAACTATAATTTTATTTTGTTCTTTTGAATTATACTAACAATTTTAGATGATAGGCAAAACCTATCCTACACCAAATGATGATATTAGACCTAAAAGACACGCGGGATACAAAATTATTCTCGGTCTAGGTTACAACCTTTCTGATGGAAATAAAAAGGGTTAATCAGTCATCATATAAAAGTATACCTCTGAGTCCCGTATGTATTTTTCTTTTCAGGAAATGGACCAAATGGAAAGAATAATCAAGTGAGATTTCATACTTCAAAGCTCTAACAGTTGGGGGACTGTAGATATAAAGGCAAAGAAGACTAAAAGTCAAAATCAAGTCTGGATCAGCCCAAAAGTCAAAAGTCAAGAGCCAAAAAACAAGCCTGAGTCAAAAACCTTTGTGATAGCCTTGATAAGGTGTAAACCCGCGGACATAAGTTACAAGATCCTACGAGTGTTTAGGTTAAGGGCAATAATTAGTCATGGGTTACAAGATAGACCCTAAATTTTGAAATCTGTTACAAGGAAAACAGTTATGAAAGAGTTGTAGATGTTGTACTTATACATGTAAAGTGTTATATAATTTGAAAGTTCAAAGCATGAAACTTCCTCAAATTACTCACGAAACTTCTTCAAAGTATTCATTTTTCTACTTCTCTCATATATTTACACCAATATGAAGTTAAGATGTCTTCTTCATTAGTGTCGTTTATAAAAGGGCCCTCTTTTATAAGAAATATTAGAGAATTTTTAATGCAAGCCAAAGAGTAAAAACGAAAACTCAAAATAAGCAAATGTTTATATATTAAACTTGGCTGAAACTAAGATACTTGTTTGTTATCAGACTCCAAAACAAGTCAGGGGTAAAAACCAACATCCGTTCCAAAAAGAAAAAAAATTCCCATCAAAAAAATTTCAAATAAAACTATACTAAGGGGCATCATCCAAAGTGGCATCATCAGCAGCAGGAAAAGATTCATCAACAACGGGAGAAAATTCAGCTTAGAGAATAAGGGCTTGAACACCAACTTCACCAGAAATGGGATCATCACCTTCGGGAACATTAATCTTAGGTGAGGAAAAGTTTTGACTTTGCTGAGTTTTTTCAATCATTTCTTTAGCTTTGGCGATCTCAGCATTCAGGTCAAAGCCTTCCTGGCTAGCCTCCATCAAAGTCTCGAGGCGGATATTCAAAAAGGCCCAACTCATGTCGAGTGTCAGTTTGTCTTCAAGAGCCTCATAATCTTTCTCCCATTGTTCAATCTTGATCTTCAGCTCTTATTTCTCAACTTGAGAAGCATCATAGGCAGTTTCAAAGGGAAAAGAGAGTGCTCTAAGAACTTGATCTTATCAGAAGAGGCACAGAGATTTTCTTGAGCTTGTGTAAGTGTTTGAACTAATTCTTAGGCATAAGTCTCTTTCTGGTTAAGAAGTTCTTTCAAACCCCTTATCTCTTCAGTGTATTTCGAAAGTTGTTCGGCAAATGAGGACTCGAGTATATCCTTGTCTTTGCCAACTTGACTTGAAGAGGCCTGTTCAATTTCCTATTCTACCGCAACCCTCTTCACTTGTTGTTCCAAAGCACACTTATTGTTCTTTCCAGTTGTCAGCTTCAGTACGATAATCAATAACTTGTTGTTCAGTGTGGACAATCCTTTTCATAAGCTCCGTGCCTATCAAATTGATCTATAAAGTAAAGGAAAGAAGTTATGGTTAAACAAAAGTAAATAACCACGAGAAAAAGAGAAGTAAAATCTAAGACTCGAACTTTCAGAGATGAATGAACAATATCATTCATCCAAGTCAAAGAACTGTGACTCTCCAACTTTGCCTTCTCAACTGGGCCAAGCAAAAGCTTCAACCATACATCAGCTTGACCATATTTTTTCAACAAATTTTCACTCTCACGGACTTTAATTGCGATCTTCTTCATCGCTTTATTGCTAGACGGACCAACTTCTGCATGAAAAGTAGTAGCAATTGGAATGGTAGAAGAAGTGGATGCAGTCACGGGGGGAGCAGTAGCAACAACAACAGGTAGGGTAGTTTGAGAACGAATAGGGACTGACACTAGAAGAGAAGCATAGGTAAATGCTTCATAAACGGGACCAAAGTTTTCATTATCAAAACCACGGGTAAACAACTAATCAGTAGAATCATGAGGAGAAATTATGTGCCATAGAATTTCGCCACATTTAATACCAATTACTTAGATTTTAGCTCGTTTTTAATGCATTTGTTCGTTAATTCATATGAAGCTTTGATGTTTTGAAGTGCATGAGGCTTGAGGACCCAAAAACACGGAAAAGAAGTCAAAAATTCACAAAAGAGCAGAAAGGATGCAATTATGCGACCGCATAACTCACATGCGGACCGCATAACTCAACAGGCGACCGCAAACTGGAGCAGACCATTTGGCCACACCCAGAGAAGATTATGCGGTCCATTATGCGGTCGCATAACAGTTTTACGATCCGTATAATTTCAGCAGAATAAGCTTTCAACATAGATGCGATGGAACAATGCGGTTGCATAACAAATATGCAGACCGCATAACTGATATGCGGTGGAAGCATGGAACTGGGGATCTTCAATTCTACGATATGAAGAGAGATTACGCAGACCGCATACCTGATTTGCGATGGATATGCGGTCGCATAAGCTGTCTACAGGGCAATTTCGTCCAATTTTGGCTCCGACTTTTAGCCCACTATAAATAGATTTATTGGGGGTTTTGTGGGTCATCTTGTCTGAAAAAGAGATTACAATACAAGGCATTGAATATTCATTCTTTTGGGAAGTTTTAGAATAAAGATTCTTGCACTTTTGTAAGCATTATGACTTTGAATACTAAGGTTGTGGACCCTAAATGGGTGTAATGTTAATGGGTGTTTACCATTGAATATATGCATAATGGTTGCTTGATATTTATTCATTTCTCATTCTTCATTTATTGTTGGTGGTTGAAAACATTGGCAAATGCCATTATACTCTTTCTTTACTTGGAAAAGTGGGTAGGGTTTGGTAGAAGTGAATATCAAAAACTAAAGGCTTTAAACCTTGTTTAATAGAATCGCTTAGGAATAAGTGGGTTTTATTTGGCATAAATTGATTGTTCTTAATTGAAACTCTTTTATATTTGGAAAAATCATAAAGAGGAAATACTACCCAACTATTGGAAGATATTGGGTAGTCATTTAGGAATTATTTCCATATCAAAGGACCTTCCATTAGAAATATATCATATTAACACTGATAGTATTACATTTTATTGAAAGGGACACAACCTTGGTTTCATTAATCAAATTAATTACAATCTTAAAAAATTACACTTGTTTTTATTTCACTCAATTACAATACTCTTTTTAGCTAACGGAATAGAATCACGATTTAAGTTAAGTTTCACACTATTTAAGTAATCTTTTCACACTTGTTCCCTGTGGGATTCGACCCCAACCTAGTTGGGTTATTATATTTGACATCGACCGCTTTACACTATTTATTAAAGTGTAATTTGATCGCATCAAATTTTGGCGTCGTAATCGGGGAATACGGTTTTGAAATTACTAATTAGTGTGCAATTTACTTTACATCATTTTCTATTCCATCACACGTTGCTTGGTGTGCTAGGAAAGCATGGCTGATTATGATGAATAAGAGAATCCCTTTGCGGATATCAAGGAATATATTGATGACACTAATGTTTTTGTCCCTCCACGAGTTGAAGCTGCTACATTCAAGATAGAACATGGGTTAATCATAATGCTCAAGGCAAAAGGATTATTCAGGAACTCTACAGATGATGATCCAACGCAACACCTTTGGAACTTCTTGGGTGTGTGCGCAATGCATAAATAGAACAATGTGATAGACAATGCCCTGAGACTGGGGGTGTTCAAATACTCATTAACTGGAGAGGCGAGAAAATGGATTCAGAATCTACCTCCTCATTCTATACACTCTTGGCCCCAACTTGTCCGTGCTTTCTTAGCCAAATTGTTCCCACAGAGCAAGAAATCCAAGCTCAGAGATAAAATTTTCTTCTTCAAACAACTACCAGGAGAACACTTACATCAGGCGTGGGACCGTTTCAAGTTATACTTAGTGAGGTCACCGAACCATGATTTTCCGGATACAATTTTGTTGGAGAAAATTTACGTGGTCTTGGATCCATTGAACCAGTCTATAGATAAAAGTGCAGCAGATGGATCTTACATGGACAAAACATTCCCCAGGGTTACACATATTCTAGACAAAATGGCCAAGCACAACCAATCGTGGCACTCTGAAGATACCACTGGTGGAATTACATACGGTACTCCCTCTCTAACCAACATGATTAAAGAAAACCAAGAGAGAGACCAATTGATTGTTGGGCTTGCCACAAACATTGATGTGCTAACCAAGATGTTCACAGAAAGTCAGACAAAGAAGGTGAATGTTATGGAAGATATGCAACCCATGGTGAATCAGGAGTGCGAGGAAGCAAACTATGTCCATAATTCTCAAGGTGGTTATCGCCAAAAAAATCAATGGAGGCCAAACCCACAAGGGCAAGGCCATCAAAATTAGCGCAATGATCAAGGTGGGTCGAGTCAAGGCACTTGGAGCAACAACAACAACAATTATGCCAACCGGAGTTCTAACCCCTATGTACCACCAAAGGGGAAATATTATAACTCCTCGCATTATAAGGAGGGTTCTTCAAGTGAATCTAAGTTGGAAGTCATGCTTTAAAATATCTTGCAAAATCAATAAAGAGGCGACACGACATTGAAAAACATGGACGAACTTGTGGGGTCATACACCGCTTCTATACAAAAGCTCGAAATGCAAATGCGAGATTTGTCAAGAGAACAAAATACAAAGCTAAAAGGTACACTCCCAAGTGACACAATTTCCAACCCTAAAGGTAATGGGAATGGTCCAACTTCTCATTGCATGGCAATTACCACGCGAAGTGGGAAGGTGCTTCAAGGAGAAAATGAACAAGTGGTAGAAGTTGATGATTGTGAGCAAGATGTTGAGGTACAAGTCGAAGTGCCGATTGTTGTTGAAGTTGAAAAGCACCCTAAAGAAGTGAAAGTCCAAGAAAAGCGCCATGATGAGGTAAAGGAAAAAGTGAAAGAGGCTCCAAAACCTCTAGCACCAATTCCTCGATCTACCCCTCCGTTTCCTCAAAGACTTGTTAGGAGGGTGGATGATAGCAAGTTCGAGAAGTTTTATGACATTCTAAAGCAAGGTGAACATTCAATTCTTGGAAGCCTTCCAAGAAATTCCGAGATTTGCTAAATACTTAAAGGACTTGATAACGAAGAAAATATCCACCAAGAATGAAGTGGTGACTGTGACTCATCGGGTTAGTTCCATTATTGCAACAAGAACCGTCGAAAAGAAAGAAGACCCGGGAGCATTCACCATCCCTTGTACTATTAGCTTGCGAGATTTTGCAAGGGTACTCTGTGACAATGGGGCTAGCATTAACTCGATGCCTCTTTCTATTTACAAGCAAGCGGAGTTAGGTTTGCCAAGACCTACAAGCATGAGATTGAAAACGGCCGATCATTCAATCAAGAGACCATGGGAATTGTTGATGATGTCCTCGTGAAAGTGGAAAAGTTCCTCCTCCCGGCCAAATTTGTGATCCTTGATTGTGCCATTGGCAAAGAAATTCCTATCATATTGGGAGGTCGTTCCTTGCTACTGGAAGAGCACTGATGGATTCGGAACGAAATAAAATAAAGTTTCGAGTTAATGATGAACCTAGGAGTCACCTTTCAAGCAAGTAAGAGTATGAAGTTTCCACATGAATATGAAGGAATCTCTGTCATTGACGTTGTTGATGAGGTGGAGGGTGCAAGTGAGATGAAGATGGAAGAAGAATTCCTAGGTGAAGCCTTGGCGGCAATATTGGTAAATTTTGATGGTGAAGACATGGAGAGGTACGTGGAAGATATGAATGCATTAGAAGGACGTGGTTCCTACACTTATGCACCGAAGAAGCTCTTTCTTGACTTAGAGAATAGATCAACTCCCCCCGCAAAGCCTTCAATCATTGAGCCACCACAACTTGAACTCAAGCAACTTCCACCACATTTGAGGTATAAATTTCTTGGCTCCAATGATACTTTACCTGTAATCGTTTCTTCTTTGTTGAATGATGTGCAGGTAGTCACTTATTTAATGTCCTGAGGGAACACCGGCAAACCATTGGGTGGACAATAGCGGACATCCGAGGAATTCTTGTCGAAATTTGTGAGCACAAGATCTAATTGGAGCAAGGAAGCAAGCCTAGTGTGGAACACAAAATAAGATTGAACCCATATATGCAAGAGGTGGTAAAGAAGGAGATTGTCAAGTGGTTGGATGTCGGGGTAGTCTACCCCATCGCAGATAGTTCTTGGGTAAGCTCGGTGCAATGTGTGCCGAAAAAGGGAGCCATGACTGTGATCCACAATGAGAAGAACGAGCTCATCCCAACAAGGACTGTAACCGGATGGAGAGTGTGTATGGACTACCGGAAGCTTAACAGTGCCACCTGCAAAGACCATTTCCCTATGCCTTTTATTGATCAAACGCTTGATCGGCTAGCGGGAAGGTCATTTTATTGCCTCCTGGATGGATATTCCGGCTACAACCAAATCAACATTGCATTGGAAGATCAAGAGAAAACAACTTCCACATGCCCATATGGGACCTTTGCTTTTAGCCGGATGTCATTTGGGATATGCAACGCTCCGGCTACCTTCCACGATGCATGATGTCTATTTTCTCGGACATGGTGGAGAAGTGTTTATGGATGACTTCTCGGTAGTGGGTAACTCCTTTGAGCATTGTCTTGACAACCTTAGACAAGTGCTAAAAAGGTGTGAGGAGACAAACCTTGTGCTAAACTGGGAGAAGTGCCACTTCATGGTAGATGAGGGCATTGTCTTGGGCCACAAAATTTCTAAATGTGGCATAGAGGTTGACCGAGCCAATATTGAGATTATTTCTAAGCTTCCTCCACCAACTTCAGTGAAAAATGTCCGAAGTTTTTTGGGGCACGCCGGCTTCTATAGGTGTTTTATCAAGGACTTCTCTAAAATTGCAAATCCCATGTGTAAGCTCCTTGAAGAAGATGCCAAGTTTGTATTTGATGAGAAGTGTCTCAAGGCATTTGAGGAATTGAAAGAGAATCTCACCACGACACCTATTATCGTCACACCGGATTGGTCACTTCCATTTGAACTCAAGTGTGACGCCAGTGGTGTAGCTATTGGGGCGGTGCTTGGTCAAAGGCATAACAAAGTCCTTCATCCTATCTACTATGCAAGAAAAAGTCTCAATGGTTCTCAAATGAATTATACTGTGACTGAGCAAGAACTCCTTGCCATTGTGTATGCCTTTGAGAAATTTCGAGATTACTTGTTGGGATCCAAGGTGATAGTCTACACTGATCATGCTGCTCTTTGCTATCTCATGGCGAAGAAGGATGCCAAGACAAGATTGATCTGGTGGGTCCTTTTATTGCAAGAATTTGACTTTGAGGTCAAGGATCGAAAAGGAACAGAAAATCAAGTTGCGGATCACCTGTCTAGGCTTGAAGAAGAAGGAAGGCCAAAGGAGAACTTTGAAATCAATGATGCTTTTCCATATGAACACATATTGACATTGTCTTACACATTCACTCCTTGGTATGCCGGTATTTCTAACTAGTTGGTTAGCAACCTTATTCCCGATGGATTAGAAACTTATCAAAAGAAAAAGTTCTTGCGGGAGTGTAGGCAGTACTATTGGGAGGAGACATTCTTGTTTCCTATTTGCGCCGACAACATCATTCGGTAGTGTGTTCCGGAAGATGAGGTTATGCCAATTCTCAAGGCATGCCATGAATCGCCGATTGGGGGTCATCATGGAGGAAACCGGACGACGGAAAAGGTTCTTGAATGTGGCTAGTATTGGCCATCGATCTAACATGACGCGAATCAAATGGTCAAATCTTGTGATCAATGTCAAAGGCAAGAATCAATTTCTAAATCTATGAATTTTGTAATGGAGGTTGAAATATTCGATGTGTGGGGGATCGACTTCATGGGTCCCTTTGTGGGTTCTTATGGCATGAAATATATCCTAGTGGCAGTGGACTATGTATCCAAATGGGTCGAGGAAATCGCCTTTCCCGACAATGGGGCGAGGAGTGTGACCTCATTTTTAAGTAAAGCATATTCACACGGTTTGGTACTCCCAGGCCATCCTTAGCGATGGTGGATCTCATTTCTGCAACAAGGCTTTCACCGGGCTACTCGAAAAGTATGGCTTCAAGCATAAGGTGGACACACCTTATCATCCTCGGTCGAGTGGTCAAGTTGAAGTCTCTAACAGGGAGGTTAAGAACATTCTAGCCAAAACTGTTAATGCAAACAGGACCGACTGGTCAAGAAAGCTAGATGATGCGTTGTGGGCATATCACACAGCATTCAAGACTCCTTTTGGCACTTCACCGACCGGTTAGTCTTTGGTAAGGCATGTCATTTTCCCGTGGAGTTGGAACACAAAGCCATGTGGTATTTGAAAAAGGTGAACCTTGATCGGGTCGAGGCTGCTAATTTGACAATGACACAACTCAACGAGATGGAAGAATTATGTTTCCATGCATATGAAAGTGCAGCCATGTATAAATAAAGAATGAACTTTGTTCATGACAAGAAGATCCTCAAGCGGGAGTTCAAATCGGGTGAATTAGTCTTGATCTTCAATTCGAGACTCAAGTTATTTCCGGGCAAACTCAAATCCAAATGGTCTGGCCCGTTCAAAGTGGTGAATGTGTCCCCTTTTGGAGCCATTGAATTAGAATCGGAAGACGGACTTAGAATTTTCAAAGTGAATGGCTAGAAGGTTAAGCATTACCTAGGCACAACAGGAGACAAGCACTTGGTAGAGCAATTTACTCTTAATGATGGTCCATCCCCCACCAACGAGTAGACCTAAAAAGGGGCCAACTTTATCGTGTTGCGACGTTAAATCAAGCGCTTCTTGGGAGGCAACCCATGTGTTATAACACTCTTTTTTAGTTTGTTTTTATTTACTTATGTAGATTAGATTGAGCAAGTTGACGTGTTTTTTAGAGTGCAGGTAGTCCCAAATACCATGAAACAGGGTGCAAGGACTAGGGAAAGCGAAGAAAAGTGACTCAGGGGATTTTGTCGTAGCTATGCGGTCGTATAATGACTTTGCGAACCGCATAGTCATTGCAAACAAGATTAGAAGATTGAGGAAGTTTGGTTGAAAAAATGGCATAGGGGTTCAACTTATGCGGTCCGCATATCAAATATGCGACCGCATATTGCATCGCATAACGGAGGTAATCGAACCTGCTCTAAAGCACTGTATAACACTTATGCGATCGCATAACGTGTTATTCGGCCACTTGCCTATCGCAAACAGCCTAGGTAAAAGCTCTCCACCCTTCGCACACCGTCACTCTCACTTGCACACAAACACCTAACTACACTCACATAATCAAAAAACACAAAAACACAAAAAGAAAACCCAAAAAGATTCTACTCACATACAAGGCTCATACAACAAGGATTGATAATTCATTGTGTTAGTAACTCCAATTCTCATCTCCGTCGTTGTTTGATATCTGGTATGTGACTTTTCTTTCTCTCTTCCTCTTCCTTTTCTTTTTCTTTTTATTCCTTGTGGATTCATTGCTTAATGCCCAAAATTTTGAGTTCCTTAGCTCGTGTTTAGTGCCCAAATGTGTTTGCTGGGAGTCTGTGAGGGTGATTTGTGGGTAAATCGAGCGTTAGGTTGTAGAAATCATTAAGGGGAAGGCTTGCCCTCTGAGGAAGACAACTTTTGCGGCCCGCATAAGTGGTCCGCAGTCCGCGAAGTTATCGCAACATGTAACCCTAGGGGTCCTGTGAGATGAATTTATGTGGCACCTTATGCGGTCACAAATTTGTTCTGCGGCCCCCAAAGCCATCGCAAACACGGGCAGGAGATTGGGCTCTTGGGAAATCATTGTGCGGTTGGCTTGCGGTCGCAAAATCTATTTTGCGATGGGTTTTGCGATCACATAATGTTTTTATCAATTAGAATGTGCAAATATGCGACGGGTTGGCAGTCCGCATAGTGGTTATGAAACCGCATAACCCACCACATAACATGTTTTCTGTTGGGGGTTAGGCAAGTCTGCGACGGGGTTGCAGTCCACATAGTGGTTATGTGACCACATAACCCATAGCACAACATGTTTTCTTTTGTCGAATTTTTGTTGTATGCCTTTTAAGTTATGCCCCACCACTCACACACTGTTTCATTGCAGAAATGGGACCAAGAAAGGCTATTGTAACGCGATCCCCATCCGCTCGTGGACAGAAAAGATCCACTTCGGGCCAACAGACACAACAAGCTAACGTCCACGACTAGAAGCCACCCACACCACTATTGAACACTCCTCCTAGTCTGGCGAGGAGGAGACACAAAGGGATATCTTGCCATCAATTGACTTACAGGCTGAGGCACGAAGGAAAAAAAGGGAGGATCTAAATCTCCAGTTTGGAGTCACGGGATTCATGAGCCTATACAAAGAAGGGCTCTCAAAGAAAAGATCCTCGAAGAAAAGCAATTAAGTCTGAATGGGTTGAAGGAGAACTACCCTCATCATATAATCGAGAACATCAAGTAGAGGAAATAGGATTTCTTCACTGGACTGATGAATACAATGAGACGATTGTGCGGGAATTCTATGCTTCATATGGGGCATCAAGGAATGCTGAGCAGAAGAGAAACAGAGTATTCGCAGAATCGGTTCTTGTTCAAGGGGTCCAAGTGCTATGTGATAAAGGCACCATCAATGACTTGTACTTCGAGGATTGGAATTTCGGCACAGCTGAATATGGGGCTAAAGTAGATAACAAGAACAATGAGCGTGCGTGGATTGCTTCTGTGATAGCAAGGGGGATACCCGCCTAGATTGACCCTAAGCACAAGATCTACAAGGAGGATCGTACAAGGGAGGGTCTCTATTGGCTTAGCTTTGTCACCTCTCGTCCGATGTCGTCTAGGAATGAAACTGACATCAACATTGAAAAGGCACTCCTCATTGCGTGTATTATGATGGGCATCAAGATTGATGTGGGAGAGATCATCTTCCCGGGAACTGGGAGTCAGATCGAACCAGAAACACACATCACTACCATTCCCTTGCTTGATCACAGCTCTCTGCAATGTTGTGAATGTGCCTCATATGCCAAAGCATGACAAACAGGAGAAAGCTCTCAAGGACATTAACATTATACGCATTAGTGACGCAGTACCAAAGGAAATTGCAATGCCAATAGAGATTCAAGTTCCCCCTCCAGCAAAATCAGCAGAATCAGAGGCCCAATTACATGCCACTCCTCAGGCCCCAGCTACCTCCACAGCTACTCCACAGACCACCACTACACAGCCCCAGGACCCACTACCAGCTCTTTCCAAGCTGGGTCTACTAACTCAGCACGCCAATGCTAAAGTGGACCCGCTGATAAAGGAAATCCCCAACCTCATTCGGCAAGCATTGCTCCCCGTCCAATCCTCAGTGAGTGTTGTCCAACAGAAGCATAAATCCTATGAGGATCTCCTAAAGCACTTTGAAATGCGTCTTGAGAAAGTCGAACGGGTGAGGTTGGAGGTATGCCTCAGCTCCGTAAGGATGTTGATGCATTGAAGGATAAGCTGCAGAAAATGCGGAGTCTAGAATTTGACTTGACCTCATTCCTTCCAAAGGAGGGTGAGCAGGGAGTTGGCACATCCATTCCCGGATTGGACTTTGATTTCACAAACTTGATGACAGCTCCCGAGGCACAGAGTGTTGAGACCTCAAGAGCTCAAGCCCCTTCTGCACCCATTGACATTTCTTCCGAGGCGGACTCCGTAGATACTGAGGAGTCCGATGAAAGGTATATAGAAGATGAGGAGACAGATGAGGATGCACTGGTAGAGGAAGAAGAGGGTCATCGGGAAAAGGGTAAGCAAGTTGATGTTCCTACAGTTGCACAGGAGGAAGAAAAAGCAGATGTGCAGAGAGCAATTGCACATTCGCTAGCAGATATGGTCGCCAAGGCACTTCCATCGGCCACTCAGCCATCATCAGGTAACGCTAGTAGCTCACAAGCCCCAGCTCTATCGTCAGGGTAGGTGGAGATTCCTGCTCCATCCTCATAGCAGTTGGAGCATCTTGCTCCAGCCGTGGAGGTCATCACCTAGTCTGTTTTCCCACCAGTTACAGCCTCGGTACCAGCAGATGACCCCACGGTTGTCCAGCATGCTTCTGACTCTCCTAGCACTTAGTGCACCCAGGGAGCCCCTAAACTCTATTTTTATATTTTTATGCATTAGGGATAGTGCATGTTCTTTAGTTTGTGGTGGGGTATATATTTTTGGTGTAAATAGTTGTATAAATACATAGCTCTTTTTAGACTAGTAGTTAGTAATGAATTCCCCTTGGTTTTTCTTCGTCGGGTTCTTTTCCAAGGGTGTAATAGTAGAACCATGGAAGTATGAAACGTTTTGACATGTTTGGTGTGCTTGTATAGTTTCAAGCATGTACAGAAAGTTTTGTGAATGAATTGTACCCTTCCTTCGGTGATATATATAAAAAAACATATATAATTTATGGTTAGTCATCTTTGTGAACTTGAGGCTCGCTCTTTGACTTTACGTTTACTCAAATCTTACATATCATATGATGAAAGCTTTGAGTTTCCTTGTGTTCACTTGAGGGCTGAAACTATGTTGAGTCAAACAGTTCATGTGTCATGAGTGAGTGAGGGTTTGTGTAAAAAATGTGCCTGCTTAACTTGTGACGTCTAGAACCTTCCCTACTGGTTTCTTTGTGCAAATCTCAAGCTAATGATTGAATGTTGAGATGATATTAGGCTATCTTGGTTACTACTAGTTAATTTTGACCATAAATTGACCTTCCCGACACATACATTATCCTAGTTACCCCCGTTAAGCCTTTAGCTTTTTCTTTGGTTACCACACTACAAACCTTTATCCCATTTTAAAATAATCCCTACTTTTGAATCTAACCCTCCTTGAACGAGTAAGAATGAGGCTAAAAGCCTAAGTTGGGGGTGATGGTGCAAAGTGGTAGTCGCAAAGGTTGGCACTGTGTGTAACTCGAAATTATTTCCTCAAAGCTGTATATATATGGAAAAACTCAAGCTCCGAAAAGAAATACCTTTAAAGAAAATGGAGTCTTGTAGAAATGGTTCAATGTCGGTAACTCGAGGTAAAGAAATGCTATGTAGTAAAGAAGCAATGTTTATGTAGAGTTCAAGGAGGGTATAGCCACTACATTCCCAGATATTCATCCAACCTGTCCTGAAGCCTACATTACAACCTGTAAAAAGTCCTAGGTGATCTGCAATCAATCAGTCCTGAGATAGCAACAAGTTAAAATAAGGGCAATCCTATGGACTGATAATTGTAGCATGTAGCTTTCGTTCCGAGTGAAAGGGTGTTTGATTGCATCCCCGATAAATATGTGTGAGTTGGGGATTTTCTTTGTTGTGAGCGCACATGAACTGCTAGGTTTAACAAAAGTTAGGTCCTTGAAGCATAATGCAAGTGCACTTAGCTGAGAGTAACATTTTGTCAGTTTGGTCAAGGCTCAAAGTTCACAAGTTGATTAGCTGCTTTGTTAAATAATAATGGTCTTCCATGAAGGGTAAATAAGTTACATGCTTGTAAACTGACAGTCAAAACCATCTACGGTCACTACTGTTTCATGACTTCAGTAAGAGCTTAGGATAGAATAATTTTTATTTAGTTGCTTGAGGACAATCAAGAGTTTAAGTTAGGGGTGTTGATGTGCTGTAGAATTTTGGCACATTTAATACTAATTACTTAGATTTTAGCTCGTTTTTAATGCTTTTGTTCGTTAATTCTTATGAATATTTGATGTTTTGCAGTGCATGAGGCTTAAGGACCCAAAAATATGGAAAAGAAGTCAAAAAGCCACAAAAGAGAAGAAAGGATGCAATTATGCGACCGCATAACTCACATGCGGACCGCATAACTCACATGCGGACCGCATAACTCAACAGGCGACCGCAAATTGGAGCAGACCATTTGGCCACACCCAGAGAAGATTATGCGGTCGCATAACAATTATGCAAGCCGCATAATGACCGCATAATTCCAGCAGAAGAAGCTTTTAACACAGATGCGATGGAACAATGCGGTCACATAACAAATATGCGGACCGCATAACTGATATGCGGTGGAAGCCTGGAACTGGGATCTTCATTTTTGTGATATGAATAGAGATTATGCGGACCGCATACCTGATTTGCGATGGATATACGGTCACATAAGCTATCTGCAGGGGCAATTTCGTCCAATTTTGGCTGACTTTTACCCACTATAAATAGATTTATTGGGATTTTGTGGGTCATATTGTCTGAAAAAGAGACTACAATACAAGGCATTGAATATTCATTCTTTTGGAAAGCTTTAGAAGAAAGATTCTTGCACTTTTGTAAGCATTATGACTTTGATTATTGTTATCTTTTTGTATTTTAATAGGAGTAGCTAGTTTTAAATACTAAGGTTGTGGACCCTAAATGGGTGTAATGTTAATGGATGTTTATCATTGAATATATATATAATGATTGCTTGATATTTATTCATTTCTCATTCTTCATTTATTGTTGGTGGTTGCAAACATTGACAAATGTCATTTTACTCTTTCTTTACTTGGAAAAGTGGGTAGGGTTTGGTAGAAGTGAATATCAAAAACTCAAGGCTTTAAACCTTGTTTAATAGAATCGCTTAGGAATAAGTGGGTTTTATTTGGAATAAATTGATTGTTCTTAATTGCAACTCTTTTATATTTGGAAAAATCATAAAGAGGAAATACTACCCAACTATCGGAAAATATTAGGTAGTCATTTAGGAATCATTTGCATATCAAAGGACCTTCCATTAGAAATATATCATATTAACACCGATAGCATTACATTTCATTGAAGGGGACACAACCGTAGTTTCGTTAATCAAATTAATTGCAATCTTATAAAATTACACTTGTTTTTATTTCACTCAATTACAACACTCTTTTTAGCTAAATAGAATCATGATTCAAGTTAAGTTTTACACTATTCAAGTAATCTTTTCATACTTATTCCCTGTGGGATTCGACCCCAACCTAGTTAGGTTATTATATTTGACATCGACCGCTTTACACTATTTATTAAAGTGTAATTTGAGTGTATCAAGGAACATTCATCTCTTCATCAGAAATCACTAACGTAGCACTCTCGGGCTCATCTAAAAGCCTAGAAAAGACTGAACTTGGAGGACGGGTGGCTTCATCATCGGAAATAACGCGCCTCCTAACCCGAGGCCTGCGCACTACAGAACCCTCTTCCTGTTCTTCTTCACCTTCAGAGCCACGGGCTCCGTCCACCTTTCTTTTCTATGAAGAACTCAAAATCCTCTCTTGAGCAAGAGATACAGAAAGTCTTGAAGAAGTAATAGACGCGGGACTGACACCACGAATAGGAAATCCTAGCAAAAGAAAAAAGTTTGGAACTCCTAAGTTAACACAAAGAGAAGAAGAAAATTTAAAAAAAGAAGGGTACCATGTGTTTTGACTTTCCATCCAAACCTATGAGAAAGGTATTTCCAAGACCTTCTCTCCATGGGAGAAACTGACAATAACTTTTCTACCCAAGCACGGAAGTTAGGGATCTCCTCAAAAACTTCCGTGGTTGCTAAAAAAGTAGATACGGGAGTATAAGTTTTTTTTAAGAAAGAGAAGGAAAGATAAGGGAAAAACACTTACGTGCAAAATTCCACTTTTCTGGAAAAGGCATATTCTCTTCACCCACCAAAGCACTTGTGGGAGCAGCAACAGAGCGGGCATACCAGCCATGGTCTCTATCATCCTCAGGGCTAACCAATACCCTCTTGCTTCTGGCCACGAGAGTAAAGACCCCTTCACGAAATAACTTAGGGGAGTAAAGATGAAGCAAGTGATGAAAGGTGAAAGACAAGGAAGTCAAGTTGGATAGATATCAAAGACATGCAACAGTCCTCCAAACAATGGGACCAATATGTCCTAGGCAAACACTAAAGAAGCGGCAAAATTCAATAATTACTGGGTTAATAGGTGGTCTAAAACCTAAAGTGAAAGGATATGTGTAAATAAAGGAACAACCAGCCTGATATGAAGTTATTTTTTGGTTTGAACTAGGAGCTAAAACTAGGAAATCAGACTTCCAGTAGCATTCTCTTCAAACAAGAGATAAAACCAGTAGTAATTTGGGTGGGATAAAGATCGGCACGATCATGGGAGGCTAAAGAAGAAACTTGGTTCCTAATCATTTAACGATCAGATGAGAAAGAAAATTCTTGCAGAACGATTTCATCAGCCATTGGTTCACTTGATTCCCTATTTCTAGCAGAAGATCTAGGGGTTTAAAAAGCCCTAGGTTTAGAAGAAGAAGGAGTAGCAGTATTGGTTTGAGAAGAAGAACCACGAATGGACAATGATCCTAAACTACGTCGTCTGCCACCTCTTCTACTCCTAACATGAGCAGATGAAGGAGGAAGTTCATCAACAATTACTACTTTGCGAGGATCGAGATTTGATGAAGACATGGTTGTATAAGGAATTAACATAGCAATATGTGCTGAAAAAGAAGGACGAATGAAGAAGAAGAGCACTATAGAATGAAGGTTTCGTAAAACAGAAGACATATGAGGTATTTATAAAAAGAAGTAACCAAACCATCATATAAATAGGTCATGATGAAGTGTCATAATGAAATTGTCACTTCGTGACTGACGCAGCTGCAGAAAAGCCCTAAAAACGCTGAGGTGTCGCAGATCCAATCATCGAAAGCCGCATGGCATATGCATTAAATGGAAGTGACATACGACGCGTTGGTTCTGAAAAGCACAATGATGCTTGGGAAACGGCGGCAAAGAATTCCCCGCCATAAATACATAACAATTTCCAAAAAAAATTAATTGTAGAATATTCGGTAAGTAGGGAGACTATCTGTATTGATGGTAAATAAATGGTAACGTGAAATTATATTTAGCTGACAGAGTATGATGCGTGGAACAATGAGGAAATGGCAACTGGGAAATATTTTATTTAAAAGATGTATAAAGCACAAGAGGTACGAGGTAAACATCCACGAGATAAAAGGGAACCAATATTCAACTTAAAATGGCCGTTGAAGAGGCACGGGCAGAATAAATCAAGACTATAAAGAGGGAAGATTCATGAACCTCCAATTAATGAGGAAAGGAAATCAAAATCGTTACAGAATCTTCATAGACAATTACGATTATCAATCATAACGGACAATTAATGTCATTAAAGCTCATAATGATTCCACCATAAATGGAAAGAAACTTTATATTTGTAAACTCTTATATAAAGGGAGAGAATTTCACTTGTAAAGAAACGTTGTGAGTATTATTGGAATATAATTACTCTCTTGCTTATTCAGTACTATCAATTATTAATTTATAATATCTCTTTATCAATTTTATTTCCTTTCAAGTGATTTATCGAGGAAGTAAGAAATTTCTTGGTTATTAGTAACTCGTGTTCTAAAAATAGTCTTGGACTAAAAATCTTATTTTTTGGTTAAACAGTCAATAAGGATGTACATACACTGTCTTCGGTTTGCTTGGGAATGAAGGGTATTTGTTGTTGTTACCAACATTTTCAGTATAAGTAGTCTTCTTTATTTGTATGAAATATATCAATTTTATCCACTCATAGTTTGAATGCATTCACTGCCTATCGGATACCCAATTATGTAATCCTAGCACGACACAAATCTAAAGAGGGGGAATTAAGGTTGTCTACGGTGGAGTAGAGGAGGGTATTCGCTCTAGTCGTCCGATTGTGTGCTTATTTGGAGCTTGCAGCTTTGTGTACGACACAATTTGTCACTTCGCGGTCAATAACGTCATAAAACATCCACCCTGTATTAGCACAGTTCACTTCCTATTTCGAAGAGTTCATTGTCAAAATGTAGAAGAGCAATGCAGGAAAAGATATTTCCAAATCTCAGATCCTATCTTCTCTCAAAACTTGGAGTAAGAGAAAGCCGCCCTTTATTTGGGGGCTTTTGCATCCGTAACCATTTTTTGTGTCACGTTTTAATTTATATCCGTTTTGTAAAAAAAATTGAATATGTACCCGTTTTTGCGCATAACTTCACCATGCGGGGCTGAAATAGCAAAGGCAATCACGCAAAACTTCAGCATTCTAGTAGACGGGCCTGAAATAGCTTGCGAAATTCAGATCTAGAGCTGAAATTGTTGTCTATGTAACTGGAGAACTAACTTCAACTCTAGAGCTGAAGTTTTTGTCTTTGTAACTGAGGAGAGCTGAAGTTCTTGTCTTTGTAACTGGGGAACTTCAGCATACGAGGCTGAAGTTTCCCAGTTATAAAGACAAAAATTTCAGCATACGGGACTGAAGTTCCCCAGTTTACAAAGACAACTTTTGTCTTTGTAACTGGGAAACTTCAGCCCCGTATGCTGAAGTTGTTATCTTTATAACTTGAAAACTCCAGCTCTAGAGCTGAAGTTTGTAACCATTTGTCTTTGTAACTGGGAAACTTCAGCCCCGTATGCTGAAGTTGTCTTTATAACTGACGAACTTCAACTTAACTGGTGAACTTCAGCCCAGCGAAGGAAAGGGAGCTGAAGTTATTTAAAAGTAGGTACAAGTTAAAAGTTTTTAAAAAAACGGATATAGGTTAAATGAGGGCGACCAAATAGGATGCCCGCGCAATTTTTACCTTTATTTGCAACTATTCTTTACCCTAATTATCTCTTCTCCCCATCTTCCCCGTTTTACTTTCCCTTTTCATTCAAAAGTAACAAGTTGCCGATATAAAACTAGTAAACGCATCATCATTTCTTAAGCACCTTTTTTGTAATATTGTCCTTTCTGGCTTCGTTAAAAAGACAGCTCAATGCACTAAACTCCCGCAATGTTCTTTCCACTAATTATCTGCTCCCCATCTCCCCCATTTCACTTTCCCTTTTCATTCAATACATTAACAAGCTATCGGTATAAAACTAGTAAAAGCATCATCGTTTCTTAAGCACCTTTTTCCGTAATATCATCCTTTCTGGCCTCGTAAAAAGGGGCAGCCTAGTACGCTAAGCTCCCGCTATGTGCGGGGTCCGAGGAAAGACGGGACCACAAGGGTCTATTGTACGCAGTCTTACCCTACATTTCTGCAAGTGGCTGTTTCCACGGCTTAAACACGTGACCTCCATCTGGGTCGCATGGCAGCAACTTTACCAGCTACGCCAAAGCTCCCCTTCCTTTCTGGCCTCATAAAATGCAGCCAAAAAGATGCAGTTGCATATCAGAACAAATAGAAAGGAAATTAACCCAGTTTGTGGGAGAAACAATCAGCAGAAACAATAGACATAAAAACGCATTTGCCTCTTGGAAAGGGCGAGCTGGATATAAAATGATATTAGCTCTGAATATAGATATCCGGTGAAGAAAGACTCGTTCTGCTTTTACTGCAAACAGGGACAATCAGGAAACATAGCAGAATCATATGCTCTTCAACACTATGGCAGCTTTACTCCAAAAAAGGATAATCAGAAAACATAGCAGAATCATATGCTCTTCAACAATATGCATTATCGCATCCGATAATGCTGAGTTGTTGAAACAAAACAACGCCGACCATTTACAGAGTACTTGAGCATTATATCAACATCTCGAGGATTTTTCTTGTTGGGGGCCACAGTCATGCTCCCAACTATAGCTTCCCCTTGGCAAAGGGTAAGCCCCTCTTCCAGGTAGAGTACCGTTTGCTTCCAGTGTGTGCCACGAGACCTTGGTCCTGCATATCATTTGCACTCATGGTCAGAATTAAGATCATCTTTATACATATTGCCCCCTTTCCCTCTCCTTTTTATTTTATTTGGGATGAGTAAAGTTGGGTGGACCTTATAAATGAGTCATAAATTCCAATCCACCCACTCAGAAAAGGAGATCTAGTACATGTAATTATAAGACTTAGTACTAAATAAAGCCCAAACGCCCATCACCAAAAAAATATGCAGCAGTAAGTCAAGGAGCTGCACTACATGTAATATGGTTCCCTTCAATTTCGTCAACAGATGGTCCATTAGTGCACACCCCCTTCTCCTCCTACCCTCCCCCAGCAAACCTCCTCCTCTCCCCCAAAACACAACCCAAAAAGAAATTGCACAAAAGTTGATACAAGCAACACTAGAGCAAGCACAAAAATTATGAACCTGTGGAGAAGCCCATCAATTTGTGGCACTTCATGAAAGAGACATCAAAGTATGCTACAAGGGCATGAATGTAATCGTCACGTTCAGCGACTAACTTAAATGGAACTGTGAAGGAAGCATCACCAGAAGCCATCTTAGAAATGTCCATCGTCTGTAAAAGAAAAAGGGATCCAGATGTAAGTAAAAGAACTCCACAACACATTGTAGGGCTACTCAATGTGGAAAATTTGAGGACAACTAATCTAATTACCTTGAGTAATTGGCAGTTTGTAACAATCTGCTTCTGATCTACTGTATCAACAAGTGGCTCCATTATAGCTTGCTTCCGAATGCAGCTCATATCAAAACCATACACACTATTCCAAACTGCAATAGCATATAAATGATTGGAATCAGAGTGACAGTTCAGCCCATTAACGAAGAAGACCGATGTAACCAGAAAAGCCCATGAGAAGTGCATGCTAAATACAGAAGCAGGTCAATATCCATCAAGGAGAAGACGTGAAAGTGTTCAATCTCACATTCGATTTTCTCATCCCTGTAGTCAGCATCTTCAATTGCTGTTAAATAGAGAGAAGCTTTATCTGGCAGCACAAGGCCATCTTTTACCTGTAAAGGAAGAAGAAAATGCATACAATTAAAAAGAAGCCTTTTGAGTAGAATTCACCAACCAAATAAAGGAGCACAAAGGGAACTCCAGAAAATTGGTTTGCAAATTAAATCAGCTAACCTGGGGAACTCTACTGAAAGCAATAATCAGAAAAAGTTCATTAAACAGGGATAAAAGTTTTTCTGCGGACACTGAGACACATTGTCCCGGTGAATTGGTGACGCTAGGTCTTCAATAAGCCAGCGATGAACTACTTAAATACTAATTTTCATAGTACACCCAATTTACTTCCTTCATCGAGGTTTGAGAATTCAAAAGTTGAAGCGGATATTGAGTGTCCTAACTTTTTCTTTTTCCTTTTTTTGGGTGACTCTGGGGGGTTTGACTTGGTGCTTTGTGAAAGGAATGAGGATCAGCATGAAGGATTGATCAATGCAGGAAATGTGATGATAGCTGAAATATGTTTGACTGGTGGGGACGAAATGTTGGGCAAAGTCTAGATTAGCATTCAATGGTAGAATGCAACCCACGCCTTTTTCTTTGAACCCATTGCCAAGCTTTAATTAATAAGCTTGGTCCAATTAATATAGAAGAGGTTGCGAATGTCACAGTGTCATGACTTGGAAAAGGACAGGGGCCCTCTTCCTTACTCCCCACTTATATTTCATTACTACCAACACTTCTTCCTGCTCATACCTTTTACTTTCTTCCATCATTTCCATTTTCCCTTAAAAAGCATCCTGGACTGCACATGTCCAGGTTCCCACACAGTATGTCAAAAGCTTTTTATTTGCTTATTGCATAAACAAGAAAAAACACCACAAAGGTCCAACATAAATAATAATTCAAGGAAAAAGCTATTTTATGTAAGGGATGTCAGCCAAAAGCCCAGAAGATGAATTTGAAGATAGACATCTTCCGAAATGGGAATTAATACCTGTAGAAATCATGGCATTTACTGTAATAAGTAGGAAAGGCATGAGTAGTAACAAATTCCATGGGAAACTTTGTTATGAATCAAAAAATAAACAAAAGTACACACACAAAGATATCTAGATAAAAGCAATAAGATATCAGCAGAGAACCTGAAATTCAAGAACTGAATGTTGCATTAACCAAAAGCAGTAATAGTAAATCATCACGAGTGAAAGCAACGTTTTGATGGTCACAACTAAACACAACTTACCAGCCATTTGTCACGAGCATACAAGACTGTATTTAACATGTTCTCATAGAGTAGAAAATATCCCATCCACTCAGAAATAATAATGTCCACTTGTGGAACTGGAAGGTCAATCTCTTCTACCTTTCCCTTGATAACAGTTATAACTGAGAAAGCAAACAGACTCAATAATTAAATCATATGTAAATACAGCAGAAAACGGGTCACAAAGTTTATGACTTGGCGAAAAATATAGCTCACCGTCTGAGAACCCATTGAGTTTTACAATTTCTTTGGCCATATCAGCCATGCTGGAGCACTCAATCTGAAAACCAAAATGGCAAAGATAAGTTAGCATTAGCTTCTTCAACTTTACAATTTTGTTCGACATCAATTTATGAGCTAATACTGCAACATCTATATAATTTAGAACACAGAAAACAAAAAAAAAATTACACAGTGCGCGTGGACCAAGACAGCCACCATGTTATGATCAAGAAAGAAGAAGGAATAAGCATAATATAGAAGTGATAGTATGGCCGAAGAACAAGAGATTGAGTTCATACCGCATAAACATGTTTGGCACCAACTTTTGCACAAAAGAGGGACAGGATTCCTGTGCCAGCACCCACATCAAGGACCACTTTATCCTTGATCAAGAAGGAGTTTTTGTAAATAACATTTTGGTAAGTCTTAGTTCTCACCACATCCTTTAACATCTCCTGTTGGGAGTAAGAATTACTATTAGAACCACGAATTAAAAACTATTTAAGCAAAACCTGAGGGCAGAGCACCATCACTCAATGATGAAATATGGGTACTTACTTCATGAATACCTGCATTAGAAGAAAGGACGAAAAATTAGCTTCTATAAGTGATTACCAACTAAACGATATCAAGCTACATTCCCTTCACATTCCAGGAAAATGAAAAAGCATAATGAAATGTGCACAAGTACATTAAGTAGTACTTTTTGGCTAAGGCAACACTGTTGGGAATAAACCAACACAGAATTAAAATCAAAGTTAATAACAGTGGAATAATAATGTAGCAAGGGATACGGTAATCAACAAGAATAAAAGAGTGACTACGACACCAATTTTGTGTGGACCCAACAAACACAAGCAACCCGAATAACTCAGCAAACGCACAGATGATGATAATGTATCAAGAGGCCACCCTTCACATTATAGCACAGATAAACGAAGACACGCACATAGAATTGAGGAATCACGAAACAGAAATGGGGACACTGAAAAGCTTAAAGAGATAACTTACCAAAGTGGGAGTATGAATCAAAATAATAGTCAGCGCTAGTCTTGTCCCCCCCAACCTCACACATGGCGGTGTCTTCCTCCACCTCAACGTTGGAGCTTTCCGTTATAGTTTCATCTTGCTCTTCATACTCACATTTCATCTTGCTTCCCGAGCTCTCATTCTCATTGTTGCTTCGACAATCCATATTTCGCTTACAAGCGTAGGGGTTTAAGAAGCAAATGGTGGCTCCTATTTAGGGTTTATGGATGCGGAGCGGTCAGCTATATTTGGGGTTTTATAGCGAAGCAGTTTCACTGGGGGAGCAACTTGGCCTACTGCTCCCCTGTTTACACTAACATAATCAGAATTCAGAGAGTGATTATACGCGTCGTGCTCGAGTATACGGCGCCGTGCTCGTCTTAAAACACATTTGTGGGTCAGCTTATTTTTTTGGATTTTTTAGGGGCTTTAGCATCCGTACTCACTTTTTGTGTCACGTTTTAACTTATATCCGCTTTGTAAAAAATTGCACTCGTACCCGCTTTTGCGCATAACTTCAGCATGCGGGGCTGAAGTAGCAAAGGCAATCACGCAAAACTTCAGCATTCTAGTAGACGGGCCTGAAGTAACTTGCAAACTTCAGCTCTGAAGTTCCCAAGTTATAAAGACAACAACTTCAGCATAAAGGGCTGAAGTTCCTCAGTTATAAAGATAAAAACTTCAGCATACGGGGCTGAAGTTCCCCCCAGTTACAGCTATAGAGCTGAAGTTTTGTCGTTGTAACTGGGGAACTTCAGCATACGGGGCTAAAGTTACCCAGTTATAAAGACAAAAACTTCAGCATACGGGGCTGAAGTTCCCTAGTTTACAAAGACAAAACTTCAGCTCTGCTGAAGTTGTTGTCTTTATAACTTGGGAACTTCAGCTCTAGAGCTGAAGTTTGTAACTGGGAAACTTTTAGAGGTGAAGTTTTGTATTTGTAACTAGGAAACTTCAGCCCCGTATGCTGAAGTTTTGTCTTTGTAACTGGCGAACTTCAGTTTAACTGGTAAACTTCAGCTCAGCGAGGGAAAGTGAGCTGAAGTTATTTAAAAAGTGAGTACAAGTTAAAAGTTTTTAAAAAACGGGTATAGGTTTAATGGGGGCGACCAAATAGGGTGCCCTGCGCAAGTTTTACGATTTTTTAGGTACTTATACACTGTTGGAAACTTTATTACCCTCCCTATTCAAGATTCAAGATTCAAGATTCAATTTAATTGCATCATATATACAAATTTACTAATTATATACATTGTATGAATTAAATTAGTATCTCTTTAGATTAGGAATCAATTATGTCACATCCTTATTTTCTCTCTCTCATGCGCTCTCTCTCTCTCTCCGTCTCTCTCTCTCATGCTCTCTCTCTCCCTCCGCCTCTCCCTATCTCTCAATCCATAATTCCACTAATGTAGAGCAAAGGAAAAGAGAGCAGTAATTCCCACTAGTGACAGCCATTAAAAAGCTTTGAAGCTTTGAATCTGAATTTGAGTTTTCAAAAAATATTATTTGTTTGAATTGAATATTGTTGCAAACAATTGGAAATTCTCTCTACGTCTCTCTCTATCTCTCAATCCCTAATTCCAGTAATGTAAAGCAAAGGAAAAGAGAGCAACAATTACATCATTGACAGCCATTAAAAAGCTTTGAATTCGAATTTGGAATTTCAAAAATCGTTATTTGTTGGGATTGAGTGTTGTTGCAAACAATTGAAAATATTGTTTGAAGTTTATATCTCAATTTTGAGGGTGTTTTAGTGAAGATTAGACTTGATTTTGGCTGAATTTCAGATTGGAGTTTATATATATATATATATGTGTGTGTGTGTGTGTGTGTGTGTGTGTATGTATGTATGTTTTTATTTAAATATTGTATGAAAGTTGAACAATATTGTATAAAAATTGTGTTTAAGTTATATGATAATGTAGTTATATATAACTGGATAGAAATAATGCACGAAAGTTGTAGATAAATTGTACTATAATATATAATTAGTTGTATGAAATTTATTTTTACTATGTATAAACCAAATACAAAATATACAAAAGATATATTGTATAAAAATTGCATAAAAATTGTATTTAAGTTGTATGATATTGTAGTTATATATAATTGGATAGAAATATTATATGAAAGTTATAGATAAGTTGTATAATATATAACAAAACATAATGAGTTCGATAAAGTTACCACTAAATTTTATTGAATTTAACTTATGTACACACCGATAGTCTAACAGTTTTTTACACTTCCATTGCAATTTAACCTGTTGAAACAAGTTAGCTGTTATAGCTTCCAGGTAACTAGTTTACTTATTTTATGCATTTACTTATAATTATCTCTTTTACATTGTCCGTGCATATTAGTAAAATTTATTTCTCTGATCAAGTCATATTTTATTAGTAGTAAGAATAAACACTTACTCGATTTAGCTTTTTAGTAAGGTTGGTGGTTTTTGCATTCTGCTTGGCGAGCTCATCGTGAATGCTTTTGCAACCGGTTGCAACTTAGAGTGAGCCACGTTTAATCATTGATTTATTATGGAGTTGAAAAATGTTTAAAAAAAACCTTAATGAACGCTTGAATAATAGTGATAAGCTTTTCCAAGTTAATTAAGTAAAGGGTATCTACAATTACAGTGACACTATAAAATCAAAATTCATCAAGAAAATGTCAGAAAAAGACTTGAAAAATGGGTATCAAACTAGAATCTTCGACCATTGGAGTATTATTAGACTAAGAGGGGAGAGACGAGAGAAAAAAGGAAAATGGTATAACTAAATACCTTGATCGAAGATACAAATTATGGATAGAGAGCCTTTTAAGGTGAATTGTATATATTTTGTAAACAAAACTTGTTTATTCCGGGTAATTAACTAAACATGAACATTAAGGGTAATAAACTTTCAAATAGTATATAGGAATGAAAACACCCCTTGTTTTATCTTTTCCCGAACTCTTCTGCCTTCAAAATTTGAAATAAAAAACGGAACAAAAATCTCTAGAATTTTCTTTTAATAATTTTTTTTATGTTATTTTATGACTAAAATAACATCGGTAATAAACCATAAAAGGAGATCTCCGGAAGTACCACTAGTGATATAGTAATATCTCATTCTTATTAAAATTCTACCTCCGCTTAGCTAAATTAATTAAAAATAACATTATGTAAAACGATGATGATGATGACCACACTATATTAATAAATGAAAAAACGTACCGCCAATCTTAATAAAAATAAGAATGACAAAGCTTAATTGTTAAAAGAAGAAAACGTGTAATAGCATCATATATGATTTGCATTTATAATGCATGTAGATTTATGAGGAATTTCGATTCACGCCTTAGTTCGTTTAGTAGTAGTTGATAATAATTAAGTAACAAATCTATGTTCATACAAAAGTAAAAAGAAAAGATACAAACTTCATCTTCACATGATAGACTGCTTAAGATAATAGTCTCATGTCCTAATTTTAATTGTCTGCTTCTAACTTGACATCTATCTATATATATAATAGGAGAGGCAAAGACACCATAGTATGTCAAGTGATAATATAATAAAAAATTACTTGATAATTTTAGGACAAAGTTAGTTAGGTTAAGTAAAATATAATTTTTTTTTTGAATTTAATTTTTTTTTTAAATTATGCATTATTTATTATTATTAATTAATTACTCTTTTTGAGTTTGAATTTAAATAAAGAAGAAAAGTCTATTTTGAATCTGAAATAATTACAAGCAACACAGTAAAAAATATGAAACCTAAACTTTATATTAAAAATAAAATAGAACAAAAGCCTAATTGCTTATTTCATATATATATATATATATATATATATATATATATATATATATATATATATGTATATAAGAGAAGCAATTAAAGACACAATAGTAAGTCAAGTAGCAACATTCACATCGCAATTTATGTGAGACATTTGTATCTATACCCGCTTTTTGAGTTACGTTTTAACTTGTGCCCCTTTTGTAAAAAAAAATTGCAAGCGTACCCACTTTTTCGCGTAACTTCAGCATACGGGGCTGAAGTAGCAAAGGCAATCACGCAAAACTTTAGCATTCTAGTAGACGGCTGAACCAAGTGTGCTGAAGTTTTTGTTTGTAATTGCTGAAATTAAGCATAGTAGCTGAAGTTTTGTTCTCTATTTGCTGAAGTTTTTGTTTGTAATTGCTGAAATTAAGCATAGTAGCTGAAGTTTTGTTCTCTATTTGCTGAAGTTTTTGTTTGTAATTGCTGAAGTTTTTGTTTTTGTAACTGGCGAAGTTTTTGTGTTGTAACTGGCAAACTTAGTTTTTATTTTTGTAACTGGTGAACTTCAGCTCTAGAGCTGAAGTTTTTGTTTTTGTAACTGGCGAAGTTTTTGTGTTGTAACTGGCAAACTTAGTTTTTATTTTTGTAACTGGTGAACTTCAGCTCTAGAGCTGAAGTTTTTGTTTTGTAACTGGCTAGAGCTGAAATTTTTATTTTGTAACTGTCGAACTCCAGCTCTAGAGCTGACGTTTTTATTTGTAACTGGCGTTCGTCCTGTTGTATCCGTCCATCTTCAGCAGGGGTAAGATTTTCTGTATTCGTCTTCTCCACGAGTATGTATATTCTCTTGGCATAGAGTCTGCTTGCAGAATTGGATCTGCTATGACAATATTCACTATTTCATTCTCATCTGTGGTACAGGAAGCTGCTTCACCATCACTTAATGCTTGATCGTCTATTTTTTGATCAATTTATGCAAATAGCTCCTCTTGTTAAGTTGAGGAGGAGAAGGGGGCTGGAGTTGTTTAAAAGTGGGTACAAATTAAAACTTTTAAAAAAAATGGGTATAGGTTAAATGAGGGCGACCAAATAGGCGCTCCGTGCAATTTTTACAATTTATGTCAAGATTAGTTTGGTTTGGTAATATCAAGATACTACAAAATATTCTCCGCGCATCGCACAAATATAAATACTAGTATACCATAAAGGGAGATCTCCCGAAAGATTTTGTACCGCTAGTGATATAGTAATATCTCATTCTTATTAAAATTCTAGGCTCTGCTTAGCTAAATCAATTAAAAATAACATTATGTAAAACGATGATGGTGATGACCACACTATATTAATAAATGTAAAAACAATGTACCACGAGTCTTAATAAAATAAGTGTGACATAGCGTAATTGTTAAAAGAAGAAAACGTGTAATAGCATCATATGTGATTTGCATTTTATAATGCATGTAGATTTATGAGGAATTTCGATTCACGCCTTAGTTCGTTTATAAATAGTTGATAATAATTAAGTAATAAATCTATGTTCATACAAAAGTTAAAAGAAAAAATACAAACTTCATCTTCACATGATAGACCGCTTAAGATAATGGTTTCATGTCCTAATTTTAATTGTCTGCTTCTGACTTGACACTGTGACAGGGTTATTAAGAACCTTCTCTCAATATTTATCATCATTTGCCGGACCGCTAAAAACTTAAATTAGAGTGATAAGGTTGTTAGAACATGCGCGGCGGAAGCAAGCATCCGAATCAGACATCAAATATATGTACATTAGATAATGATATAATCATAAGATTAGAAGCACTAACCTCTTGAAATCGTTGCATAAATCTTCCAAACAACAAGAATCCAGTGTTGCAGTCTTCTGCTATATGCCTAGTAAAACCTTAGACGATTTTGTTTTTGGGTGGGCAAAAATAATACAACTCTCAAAAGTAAGTAATTAGGTGAAATCAGTCTTCCTTAAGTAGAGTTATTTTTTGGCCGAAATTGTGCTACCAAAAACGTGTAGGATTCTGCTTTTACAAGTAGAATCTCACTCCAGCTCTACAAGATAACTTTTCTCCCAAGTCACTTTTTACCCAAGTCTTGTTCAGGTTTTTACTAGGTATAACAGGGACCACAAATATAATAAGAGGCTACTAATTATAGCATTAATTCGAAATTAGCATGAATTAATTCTTACTATAATTAATTGTAATTTATTCCACTAAAAACTGCAATTGAACTCCTCAATATGAATTTCGAAAATTCAATAACACTTATTTTAACTCCTCATGTTAAGATCTCAAATACCAGTTAATCAAATTAAATCATTGAAAATTTAATTTAATCAACTAATTAAATCCTTTAGAATTCCGCTTAAACTATTTCATGTGACGGATACAAAATTCACCTGTCGGGTTTTCACATGAAAACTTATAAACTCACATAAAGGTGTATCATCAAACTCAAAATCGAGTCATGGATTCTATCAACTAATTATTATTCACAAATATTATTCGTTATTGTCCAATCTATTAGGCATACACTAACTCTGAATAGAGTCATACCTTTTGATAAATCAAAACAATAAACAAATTACATTGATCATAATAATTATATCAAGATTAGGAGTATAAGCTCATTTAATGAATTTAGAGAAAATGGTTTATATATTCAGTACAAAAACATCTTTTCTCTACTTGGTCCGTTCAATATACACTAGCACAAGAAGTCGGAGTAAAACCACTCCCATAATCAAGACAAATTATACTATAATCTTGTGCTACAATCATCAAGATATTTTGTCCAATAATATCTTTGATTGTGAACAAAATTTATTAATTATGAGAACCAACAATTTAATCTTCCGTGCATGAGCTAAGACTCCATACACTAAATTGTCTACTACATAACTAAAAGGACACTCATGTAACAAATGATCTATTTAAAATAGTACTTTATTGAATTGAATAAATTAAATAATTAAATTATTCCACAAGAATAAAATAAAATACTATGTCTAAACCGCATGGTTAATAGTATATCCGAACAATCTCCCACTTAGATTCATAACCATGCGTCTACAATTCTAACACTCATTCCTTCTACATGCTTGTCAAAAATCTTCTGTGTCAAGCTCTTTGTAAACGGGTCTGCCAAATTATCCTCTGGCACAATCTTCAACACTTTTGCATCACCTCTATGAGTTATGTCCCGAATTAAGTGATATTTACGCTCAATATGTTTACTCCTTTTATAGCTTCTTGGTTCCTTCGAGTTTGCAAATGCACCGCTATTGTCACAGTAAAGTACTATCAGTGCTTGAACTCAAGGAACTACATTAAGCTCTTTCAGAAAGTTCCTGATCCAAACAGCCTTTTTAGCTGCCTCAGACGCAGCCATATATTCGACTTCCATGGTGGAATCAGCAACACACGATTGCTTGATACTCCTCCAACTTATGGCTCCACCTCCTAAGGTAAAAACATATCCTGAGATAGATTTTCTAGAGTCTATATCTGACTGGAAATCAGAATCAGTATAGCCAATGGGTGCAAGATCACCAGAGTGATACACCAACATATAATCCCTAGTCATTTTCAAGTACTTTATTATATGCTTAACGGCAGTCCAGTTTTTTCGTCCAGGATTAGACTGAAATCTACTAACCATGCCAACAACAAAGCAGATATCAGGTCTAGTACATAGCATAGCATACATGAGACTCCCTACAACAGAAGCATAAGGGACCACCTTCATCTTTTCTATCTCATCAATCGTTTTTGGGGACTGATCTTTCGATAGAGAGATTCCATGCCTAAAAGGGAGAAATCCTTTCTTGGAATCTTGTATGCTAAACCTGGTGAGAATAGTATCAATATAAAGTGATTGGGACAAGCCTAATATCATTTGCTTTCGATCTCACATAAGTTTGATCCCAAGGATATGCTGTCTGTCCCAAGTCTTTCATATCGAAACGTGATGACAACCATTCCTTTACTGAATAACATGCTCACATTATTTCCTATGAGCAAAATATCATCTACGTACAAAACCAAAAATATAACTTTATCTCCATTCCACTTCTTATAGACACAAGACTCATTTTTACATTGATTAAAATCGAAGGTTTTAATCGATGCGTCAAAACAAGTGTTCCATGCTCTAGAAGCTTGTTTCAATCCATAATGGATACACAACATGTGCTCATTGCCATTTTCAATGAAACCAACTGGTTGTTCCATATAGATGCACTCATCAAGACTTCCATTTAAAAAAGCCGTCTTGACATTCATTTGCCAGATCTCATAATCGTAATGAGCAGCAATGGATAAGAGAATCCTAATGGATTTAAGCATGGCTACTGGCGAAAAAGTTTTCTCATAATCGATCCCTTCTTTTTGAGTAAACCCTTTTGCAACAAGCCTAGCTTTAAAAGTTTGCACTTTTCCATCCACTACTCTCTTTTTCTTATAGATCCATCTACAACCAATGGGTTTGATTCCAATAGGTGGTTCTACAAGATCCCATACTTGATTGGAGTATATGGACTCCATTTCAGATTTCATAGCATCAATCCATTTACCAGCATATGTATCCTGTAGTGCTTCGTCGTAATTAATAGGTTCTGTATTAGGCTCTTCAGGGATTCTATCATAAGATTCTCCCAAGAGCGCAAACCAGAGAGGTTTTCTAATAATTCTCCTACTACGACTAGTCATTATAGGTGGAGGCTGATTTTGTTGTTGAGTCACAACATCATTTTCTGGAACTGAAGCCTCAATGTTATCCTCCACACTTTGAGGTGTTGGGATATCATTAACTTCCTCCTGGAGTGCAGGCTGCAAAACAATTTCAGGTTGTTCAATAATCTGAGTTTGCTCAACAATCTGAGGTTGCTCAACATTACTCCCACTACTTTGGGGTAGTGAGATGTCAGGCAATTGCTCTTCTGCAATCTGCTGCCTATTGATATTTCTCCCACTACGATAATGCAGTGGTATGTCAATACTGGCTTCCAGGATACGTTCTAGAGATAAGTCTTTAGTTACTCCATTATTTAATTCCTGTAAAACTAGTTTACTTCTAGGAATATGGTTTGTTAAATAGTCCTCTTCTAAAAATCTGGCATTTGTCGTAACAATTACCTTCTTTTCTTTGGGAAAATAAAACAAGCCGCCTTTAGTTCCTTTTGGATATCCAATAAAAATGCATACTTCTGTCCTTGATTCTAATTTATCCGCTTTCCCTTTCAGCACATGTGTTGGACAACCCCAAACCCGAATATGCCGTAAACTTGGCTTGCACCCAATCCACATTTCTACTGGAGTTGAAGGTACTCAATTTGAAGGAGCCAAATTTAGAATGTAATTTGTTGTTTCTAAAGCATATCCCCAAAAGGAAGAAGGCAAATCGGAATAACTTAATATTGATCTAACCATTTCCATAAGGGTCCTATTTCTTCTTTCTGCCACACCATTTTGTTGTGGTGTTCATGGGGCAGATAATTGAGATGTAATTCCACTATATGATAAGTATTTTATGAATTCCGCAGAAAGGTATTCACCACCACGATCAGATCGCAATGTTTTGATATATTTATCATGTCGTTTCTCCGTTTCCGTCTTAAATTCTTTGAATTTCTCAAAGCATTCAGACTTACGTCGCAACAGATAAATGTATCCATATTTTGAGTAATCTGTAGGTCATCTTGTGTAAATTTAGCAAAAACTATGTTTCGAGGCCCTGAAAGCCTCCGTTAATCTCACCTCGATGTGCGTGCACATCTCGAGCGCGTAGCCGGGAAGCCTTTATGTGGAAATGTGTTAAACAGTTGAATTGATGATAATTAATGGAATAAGGTTGACTTTGGTCAACATTTTTGGTAAACGAACCCGGACCCGTAATTTGACGGTCCCGGAGGGTTCGTAGGAAAATATGGGACCTGGGCGTATGCCCGGAATCGAATTCTGAGGTCCCAAGTCCGAGAAATGAATTTTCAAAGGAAATTATTTTCTGAAAATAATAAAGACTTTTGAAAAGGAACTTTGATGTGAAATCTGTGTTATCGAGCCTGTATTATGGTTCCGGAGCCTGAAACAGGTTCAATATGTGTTATGTGAGTTATCTGTAAAATTTGGTAAGAAACGGACTTGGTTTGACGTGTTTCGAATCAAAATGGGAAAAATTGATAATTTATGAAGTTTGAGGAAATTCTAAGGATTTTTGAGTTTAATTCATGGTTTTTGATGTTTATTTTGGTGGTTTAATTACTCGAATAAGTTCGTAGGATGATTTTGAAGGCGTCTGTATATTTGGTTCTGAGCCCCGAGGGCTCGGGTGCGTTTCGGGTAGGTGTCCGGTTTCTAAACTTAGGAAATTTCTAGTGTTTTATGCTGTTTCTGGTGTCTGAGATTTTTACACTATGCGATCGCATAGGTTGCCCCGCGATTGCATAGTGTAGTGTGAGGGGGGTTTCTGTGACTCTATGCGATCGCATAGGCACTTCCGCTATCGCGTTGAGTATAGGAGAGTTGGGGAAGGGGCTGGGTATTTTTCCTTCTGGGGTCGCACCAATCCGTCCGCGATCGCATATCCAAGCCTAGGGACCCTACGCGATCGCAACTCCCTTTCCGCGATCGCAGTGCACGTGACTCAGGCCTCTACGCACTCCCTTTCCGCGATCGCATAGAACTAATTCGCCCAGTGATTTTTAAGGTTCAAAAATAGAATAGTTACGGGATTTTCATATTTTTCACCATCTCCTTCTTCTCCAAACCCCATAGCCGATTTCAAAGCTGCTCTTCCTCCATAACCACTTAGGTAAGTGATCTTAACTCTAATTTCTTCCATTTTCCTTCATCAATCACTAGATTCTAGGTCTAAAAACATTAAATCAAAGGTAAAAATTGGGGGTTTTGGGTAGAGTTAAGGCTTTTGAAAATTTTGAGAATTCAACCTCGGTTTGGGATCGGATTTCAAAATAAATTATATTTTCGGGTTCATGGGGGAATGGGTTATCGGGTTTTGGTCCGAGCCTCGAGTTTGGACCAAGCGGGCCCGAGGTCGAATTTTTGTATTTTTGGAAGAATTATGAAAAATGCATAATTAGGCTTTGGGATTGAGTTATTAAATAATTATTGATGTTACTAATTTAATTATGTCTAGATATTATCGTTTCGGAGTCGGATTCAAGAGGAAAGGCCGTGATTGAGGCTTGACTTGCATTCTTGGAGCCGAGGTAAGTGTTTGGCTTAACCTTAGCTTGAGGGAATAGGTGTAGAGTCTTATTTGCTTTGTGTAATTCATGTCCAACGTATAGGTGAGGTGACGGGTACCTATATATTGTGGTCAAGCATGCCCGTGAGTCGAACTTCGATGAGTTATTTAATGTTCTTTCATATTCTCCGTGTTGTGAATTATTGGGAACCTTGGAGGTGGTACCTTGAGGTTACTTCATGACGTAGAAAGTTATTGATTATGTGTTCGGTCGAGGATTTTACTGTTGACATTATACTACTGAGTGAGATTGGTTATAGTTGAGTCCCTTGCCAGGGCAGTAGAATTTTGTTGATTATTTCTGTACATTTGAAATGTCATATTGTTAAACTTTTATATCAATTGTTGCTTTTACACTCATCATGCACGAGGAAACATTCCGTGCTGAGTGATTATTATTTATGCACGAAGGAACATTTCGTGCCGATGATTATTATTTATGCACGAGGTAACATTCCGCGCCGATGATTATTATTATGCACGAGGGAACATTCCGTGCCGATGATTATATTTATGCACGAGGGAACATTCCGCGCCGATTGATTATATTTATGCACGAGGGAACATTCTGTGTCGATTGATTATATTTATGCACGAGGAAACATTCCGTGACGATTGATTATTATTTATGCGCGAGGGGACATTTCGTGCCGATTGAATATTATTTATGCGCGAGGGAAAATTCCGTGCCGATTGATTATTATTGATGCACGAGGGGACATTCCGTGCCGAGTCATTTTTATTTATGTGCAAGGGGACATTCCGTGCCGTGTGATTTTGAGGCTATGCACGAGGGGTCATGTCGTGCCTTCTCCTGTCTATTTTACTTGTTTCGAGTTGTTATTTCCTGCTTTCCTTCTACATTCCAGTTAGTACTTGATTCTACTGTTTTAGAAAGTGTTGCGCCTCTTATCCCCAACATGTTCTTCCCCGTACTGTATTCTTGTTTACTTTCTGCTATACTATTAAACTGCACGGGTACAATTTGTCGTCGTGTCCTAGCCTCGTCCCTACTTCGCCGAGGTTAGGCTCGGCACTTACTCAGTAAATGGGGTCGGTTGTACTGATGATACACCTGCACTTCCTTATGTTGTGCAGATTACGTAGCCGAACCCAGTGGACATCGTTAGTGGGAGTGTCCTTCAGTCCATTCCAGACGACACCGAGGTAGCTCTGCAGACGATCGTGGATCTCGGCGTCCCTGTCTATCTTTCATTATGTCATATCTGTGTTTTCTAGACAGATACATCATTTTATTTTCAAACTATTATTTTTAGTCAAATCTTAGACTAGTTCGTGAGGTTGTGACTCCAAATTCTGGGTTTTGTACTTAAAGGGATTTCTTCGCTATTAGCTATTGTTATTTAGATTTTGTTAATGGTTCCACACTTTATCCCAATTATCTAGTCATTGTTTGTTATTTTCACTTGTTAATAAATCAATTCAGTTAACACGTTGACTTTCCTAGCGGGTGCAACGTTAGGCGTCATCACAACCTGAAGGTGGGATTTCGGGTCGTGACATAATCATCTGTGAAAGTCACAAAATACTCAAAACCACCTCTTGCTTGTATATTCATAAGTCCACACAAATCAGAGTGAATTAATTCTAATTTATCGCTGGCTCTATTTCCTTTTGAGGGAAAATGTCTCTTAGTCATTGTACCTTCTAAACATGATTCGCATGTTGGTAGTGACTCCAATTTCAATAAACTCAAAGGTCCATCAGAGACCAATCTCAAAATCCTATTTAGATTTATATGACCTAGACGTAAGTGCCACAAATAAGTTTGACTCAATTCAGAAATACGTTTTCTTTTATGTGGCAGATTAATGTTGTTTAATTCTTTTGGTTGTTGTAGCACACGAGGATATATATCAAGAATAAAAAGGTCATGTACTCTAGAAACAGTGTAGATAAAACGTTTATTGAACTTAATAACAACAGAGCTATTAGCAAAATAAACATTATAACCAGCATCCATTATTTTCGAAACCGAAATCAAATTCCTTCTAATAGAAGGTACATAGAGAACATCTTTTAAAACTAAAACTCTATCACTACTAAACGAAACTCTAATATCTCCTGAAGCTAAAGCTGGTGCTGGCTCGCCATTGGCTTGAAAAACGCAAACTTCATTCTCACTTAGCCGTCGCGTTTCCTAAAACCCCTGAGTGCAGATATGATTAGTGGCTCCCGACACCAAAACATGGTAGAAACAACCGCTAAACAAGTTTCAACGACATTTAAATTTGAATTACCTTGCTTATTCAACTTTTCCGGATAGGCAGGGCATTGCTTCTTGTGATTCTCAGGTTTCTTGCAATGATAGCACTTGCCTTTAGGCTTTTTCACACCAGCCGCACCACCAGGTGCCAAAACCTTTTGAGCCTTCTTCTTTTTCTTACAGCCTTTCGACTTAGAAACTGAAGCTTTATCAATATTGAGTGCCACAACGGGAGTTTGTTGTTTGATATAGATTCTACCGCTTGCAGCTCATTCAACAATTTTGCTAGTGACAAATCCATTTTATTCATGTTATAGTTCAAGAGAAATTGTTGATAACTGTCAGGCAGAGTCTGCAGGACCATCTCAACTTGAGACTCCTTATCAATCATAACTCCAAGGACCTCCAATCCATTCAGAAGACTCATCATCTTCAGAACATGGTCCCTGACTGATGATCCTTCAGCCATCTTGGTGTTCAAAAGGGCTTTCATGGTTGTCTGCTTAGCTGCACGATTTTGCTCACCGAACATCTCTTTGATACTTTCGAGCATATCATAAGTAGACCTCATAGACTGATGTTGATGTTGCAAAACATTCGCCATAGAGGCAAGAATGTAACATCGCGCCATCTCGTCAGCCTTAACCCATTTTTTCATAAGCCTTAACCTGATCATCAGTAGCATTTTCAGGTTTTTCTGGGCACTCCTCAGTGATTACAAATTTGTAACCTTCAGCAGTTAGGACAATATCAAGGTTTCTTTTCCAGTCAATATAATTCGGTCCTTCTAATTTGTTTTGGTTCAGAATTGAGGTAAGTGGGTTGAATGAAGACATGGTTAATTTGAGAGATATTCACATTAAATAGATTATTAGTTATGTATTTAGAATAATTAAATTCAAAACAACGCATTACACATATAACCATGCTCACTGAACAGTTAGATTCGTTAGGGAAACTTAACTATTTATGCAAAATATATGAGTTATGTAAGATATTTACCCCATAAATTAAAACAGGACCAACTCAGATGGAGAGTAAATTGTTAATTTAAGATAGGTAAATATCACTTTTATAAACTCTAGTTTCATTGAATCAACATGTAACTCAGTTGGAGATTTAATACAAGTAATCAAAATAACTAGAGGCAAAACTACAGTAATCAGCTATAATGAACTTATCTGATGTGGAAGAAGACATATGGAAACATATAAATTCACTATATTACTGTAAAACAGATTGAAAATCACGAAAATTGAACCCTACCATCACTGATTTCTTTTTTTTTAAAAACTTCTTCTTTTTAAATAAAAAATATTCCAAAAAATAGAAAAAGGGCTAAAAACCCATCTAAACGACCTCGAATGCCCAAAAAACGACGTACATCATTAGCAAAGCTAATGTATTTTTAAGTTGGGCCGATTCCAATGAACCTATCAAATTTGAGGTCAATCGAAGTTTGACAAAATCATGACCTATTACTAGAATTTTGTTTTTGGCGTTTTTAAGGGTTTTAATTATTTTGACTAGTTCAAATCACATAATATACATATGTATGTTAAAATATGATTTCAGAACTTAAAATAATATTTTTATTATTGTTTAATAAAAACGTGTTTACACATAATTGTAAAAAAAGGATATGTTTTTCACTATTCAAAAAACGCCACTGTTCATAATTCTGTATATTAATCCAGAATTACAGAACTAATATCATACAAAATAGTCAAGTTTTTATTAATATAACTCACTCTCTGATTATGGACAAAACGCAACTAAATCATATTTAATTCACTATTTATGCATATGTGTATTAACCCATAATTACAGAATTAATAGCATTCAAAAAACAGTCACGTTTTTATTAAAAAAACAAATTGCTATTCATCAAAAACGTAATTAAACAGACTGTCATTAAATATAACACCGATGTTTGTGCATGTGTATATTAATTCATAATTTCAGAATTAAGATACTAATAAAAAAATCAAGTTTTTGACATAGAATAATGATACCATACATGTATCATCAAACAACACGTTTTAATATTACTCTATTCATGTTGTATTACATTATCTAGTTAGATGTAAGACGACGTCTGATACCAATTATTAGAACATGCGCAGCGGAAGCAAGCATCCAAACCATGCATCAAATACATGTACACTAGACAATGATATAATCACAAGATTAGAAGCACTAGCCTCTTGAAATCGTTGCACAAATCTTCCAAACAACAAGAATCTAGTGTTGTAGTCTTCTGCTATATGCATAGTAAAACCATGAACGATTTTGTTTTTGGGTGAGCAAAAATAATACAACTCTCAAAAGTAAGTAATTAGGTGAAATCAGTCTTCCTTAAGTAGAGTTATTTTTTGGCCGAAATTATGCTACCAAAAACGTGTAGGAGTCTGCTTTTACAAGTAGAATCCCCCTCCAGCTCTACAAGATGACTTTTCTCCCAAGTCACTTTTTACCCAAGTCTTGTTCAGGTTTTTACTAGGTGTAGCAGGGACCACAAAAATAATAAGAGGCTACCAATTATAACATTAATTCGAAATTAGCATGAATTAATTCTTACTATAATTAGTTTTAATTTATTCCACTAAAAAACTGCAATTGAACTCCTCAATATGAATTTCGAAAATTCAATAACACTTATTTTAACTCCCCATATTAAGATCTCAAATATCAGTTAATCAAATTAAATCACTGAAAATTTAATTTAATCAACTAATTAATTTTTTATAATTCTGCTTAAACTATTTCATGTGACGGATACAAAATCCACCGGCCGGGTTTTCACATGAAAACTTATAAGCTCACATAAGGGGGTATCATCAAACTCAAAACCGAGTCATGGATTCTATCAACTAGGTATTATTCACAAATATTATTCGTTATTGTCCAATCTATTAGGCATACACTAACTATGAATAGAGTCGTACCTTTTGATAAATCAAAACAATAAATAAATTACATTGATCATAATAATTATATCAAGATTAGGAGTATAAGCTTATTTAATGAATTTAGAGAAAATGGCTTATATATTCAGTACAAAAATATCTTTTCTTTACTTGGTCCGTTCAATATACACTAGCACAAGAAGTCGGAGTAAAACCACTCCCATAATCAAGACAAATTATATTATAAACTTGTGCTACAATCATCAAGATATTTTGTCCAACAATATCTTTGATTGTGAACAATAGTTTATTAATTATGAGAACCAATAATTTAATCTTCTGTGCATGAGCTAAGACTCCATACACTAAATTGTTTATTACATAACTAAAAGGACACACATGTAACAAATGATCTATTTAAAATAGAACTTTATTGAATTGAATAAATTAAACAAATAATTATTCCATAAAAAATAAAATAAAATACATATCTAAAGTGCATTGTTAATAGTATATTCCAACAAAGGTACCGTTCAAAATGCAAAGTCACGGTGTTCAATGGCAAAGATGACGAGCTTATCCTCATCAAACCGCAACTATACAATGTACAATCTAGAATCTCTCGCTTTAATGAAAAATTTCTTCAAGAGGTTTTCACTACACAATTTTAAATAACGTATGTATAATCGCCCTACTCCATAATGGTTTGTGTTTTGGATTCTCGTGTCGCTTTGAGTTAGCAAATTGTGAAGTGTTACTTCACTTGCACAGATGCTGAAATCTCTGTGTTCACATTGCAGGATCAGATATGGTTCGGGTTGAAAACGGATAATGAAAAACCGGATAAATTATTCGATCAGATCTATATTTAATACGGATAAAAAATAAGTTAACCAACGGATAATATTGGTAATCATATTATCCATGACTTCTTGCATATGATCACTTTTGGGAGAATTCTTAGCTAGCGTTTGACCATAGATTTTCAAATTTGTTTTGAAAAATCTGATTTGGGTGAAGTTTGGTTTGAAGATGAAAATGTGTTTGTACATAAGATTTCAAAACATATTTCACTTTTTTTTTTTGAAAAAATATGAAACATGACTTATACTCACAAGTTCTAAAAACTATCACAAATACCCAACAATACTTTTATCAATAACATTCATTATATTATCGCAAACCATAATCCTGAACATAAATAAATTTAGTACAAAATTATCATTTTTATAATGAACTACATAATACACTATCAGATGACCGAGAAGACGAAGCAACATTGTTACAAAATAATAAATGATGGGCTCTTTTATAAAATACAAAAGTTTGGGTAATTTTTAAAAAATGTAATAGTTATATTTTGAGCCAAAACCATCTCTTGAGAGTGTTTTGGGATTTGGGTTTTAGGTTTTGGAAATTTGCCAAAATGCAGATAAAATCTATGGCCAAACATGTATTTGTCAAAAAAACTCCAAATATATTTTGGCAAAATATATGGCCAAACGGATCCTTAGTCTCCATAACTTGAGGAACCCCCAATTTGAGGATTTACAAATATATAAGTTAGACTCATTGGTAATTCATTGGTTATCCATTTTCTAAATGGATAATATGGTTCTTATCCGTATTTGACCGGTTTTTTTAAAATTCATTATTCAGCCCATTTTTAGTGGATAATATGGATGGTTAACTGTTTTCTTTTAACCATTTTGCCATCCTGACCGTACCAAATTATGTTGAGTTTAGTTTTTCTGAAAAGACTAAAAAGCCTCATATTTTAAAGTTATAATACACTGTTTAGGAAAAATAATAAATGGAACAACAGTAACCTACTACCATTGTCGTAGTAATAAGTTAAGCAAAAACATAGGGGTGTGTAGGAGAAGAATACTGCCATTTTTATTTTTGTGACGATTTTATTTGGACATCGAAAAATAAAGAACTGGAGGGGATAGTGTTCTACAGTTAAAATTAGCAGTTGTATGGTTGTGATAAACTTCAATTATTTCTTCGGCAAGAGTTAAAGATAGAAAGAATTACAAGAAAATACACATGATTTCACATCATAACAAAAAATGGTCTATGTTTTTAAGGTTTATCTATTTTAGCTTATATTGTACATATTTTGAAAGCACTAGCAAATTCAAGATATGTGTTCTTACAACCATTGCTTCTAAAAGCTATAAAATTAAATTTGTGTTCTTACAATATTGTTTTCGCTCTCTTCTTCTCACATCCTCTACATATGCTTCAAGGGGCTGTATATTTTCTGCTTCTCCTTTTGTGTCGCCTGATTGCAATGTAAAAAAATTGAAGAGTAGAAGTCCATCATTGAAGACCATTCAAAACTTTGCTTTCGAAAATATTTTTTTTTTGTTAGTTTTTTGGATTGGGTGTTGTCCCAATTGATTGAAAATATCAAAAAAAGTTCAAAATTTAAATTTGAAGTGATTTGGAGTAGATTTGAGCAAGATTTGAATTAAATTTCAGAGAAGACGCAAGGAAGAATACGAAATCAGTTTTTTGTATAAGTATGTATAATCTTGTATAATAGTGTATATGAGTGTATAAACAAATCTTATACACTATTATACACTTTTATACACATTTATACAAGCATCTGTAGACAAACTTCTTCCACGATTTTCAGTTGCAATTTTGTTCAAAACCAGTCCAAATCTCCATGAAATGACTTCAAATTTTATATACAACCTCCTTATACTATTTCTAACAAGTCTAAATAACACCTACTCCAAATTTCTCTCAAAATCAATTTCGGAATTTAAACCACATGTTTAAGCTTGTTAAAAATCTAATTTTTACCACCCAAATAGATTTTGTTTGTTGAACTAATATTTGAATCACAATTATTGATTCAAATATTAACTTAAATGCTTGAGGAATCCTTTTTAAAAATTAAATAGTAATTTTGAGAACTTATTGGAGTTAGATATTGAGTTTTAGCCTATTATTTTTGGGCTACTTAATTGTAAATTAAAATATGGGCTATAAAATTAAAAAACATGAATCTCAGTCGTTCTAATGTGAAAATTTCCCTTAAAGATATTCACCTAATAGTCGACTGATATGTTATCAGTTCCAGTGAGGCAGATATCTCATACATTAGTCATTACCAAGGATAAACATCCTTAATTAGTAATATTAGTCCACGTTAATTCTAGAAAATTTTTAGGATTAGTTACCTCCTATTTTCATAACTACCTTTTGATTTTTATAGCCAAATATTTATTTATGGGCACCTCCTATTCTTAAGCCATAAAATACGCCTTGTATTATTTTTCTCTCTCATTCTTTCAGATTTTTCTCCACCCTCCCTCTCTCAACTCCAGTCCTTCTCCATGAATACAACCATGATTCTCCCAAATACAGATCGAAACCACGATTCCATTCCGTACGTTTTTGCTCCTTCAAGTCCAGGTCGTGGCCAACCACACAATAGCTTCTATTACAGTGCTCCGATGAGTCCTATGCACTTCGTTTTGTCAACTACTAGTGTGAAGAAGAATGTTGGTTGCACTTCAATTTCTTCTCCTTCCGAAAATTTCGACTTCTCCGCTAGGATTACTACCGACGGCGCCGCCGCAGATGGATCCATGAGCTCTGCCGACGATTTTTTTCTGAACGACTAGATCTGGCCGATGAACAATGGCGTTTCGAGTCCAAAAATTTGGCCCATTGTATTACGAGAAACAAAACTCTATATAAATCCCCGTCTTCCTCTTCTCTTCGTCGTTCTAAGGTTCTGCCCAATCTGGTGGAGTCCGGGATGTTCTCTAACGATATTGATAGTTGATGTATTTCAATGTATCTCATTGTATTTCCATGTATTTCATTATATTCATTGTCTTTTTTTCATTGTATTTCAATGTATCTCGCTGTATTTCATGTATTTCATTGTATTCATTGTCTTTCTTTTCAATGTATTTTATTGTATCCCGCTGTATTCTATGTATTTCATTGTATTCACTGTCTCGTTATGTTCTATGAATGTAATCATATGTTTTTTTTAGTTAATATAATTTATGTATTCAGATGTATTATATAATTTGTCTGAAGATTGCTATGTTTTTGGGGTGTTTTTCGGTTGAGAATCTTTTTTTATAACTGGAAATACAAAAATTTGTGTGTTATAATTGAGTTTGTTGAGTTATATTAGGAGTCTATTATGTTAATTGATTCACTTTCCGTTTAAAAATTGTGTAATCTCCTGTTTCACGCCGTGAATATAGTCGAATACAATAATCTGTCCAACTGTAATCCCATGTTACATGCCATGAATACAGTCGAATACAAAAAATTGTCTAGCTGTAATCCTATGTTTCACGCCTAGAAATGCTATTGTATTCATGAATACAGTAGCTTAAATACATCGAATACACTCTAAAAAATCTGAAAACATAGCTATAGGAAGTAATATAGTAAATGGTAGCTACAACTAGCTAATAACCACTAAACAATAGTGGTTTGTGAAAATTTCTCAAAATTTTAAGCAAGCCCAACTACTATTTCAAAGACTCGGGGTGTGTTTGGTATGAAGAAAAATAATTTTCTGGAAAATGAGTAGTTTTATCATTTATTTTTCCTTGTTTGGTTGATGAGTAAAAAAAATCGAAAAATATTTTCTAGTATTGGTTTAAAGAGTAGAAATATTTTTCTCACTTGATAGGGAAAATATTTTCCTCCAATTGGAGGAAAATGAGTTCATGCGAAAAATATTTTCCAAAGTATTTAAGCGAACCACACATGAAAAAATTGATATTTTCCTTCGTACCAAACACACCCTAGCTGCCCTAGTTCAATGATGCGTTTAACGCGGGACATTTGCATCTCTAATCGCTTTTTGGGTCATCTTTTAACTTATACCCGCTTTGTAAAAAAATTGGAATCATACCCACTTTTCGCATAACTTCAGACATACGAGCTTGAAGTAGGTTTGAACTCAGAATGTTTTGCCTAAAGTGTAGCAAAACTTCAGATATTTTTGCATGAAGTTTGACCCGACGTGCAAAGACAATCACGCAAACTCCAGTTGATAGTGCAAATGGCAAACTTTAGTTCAATAAAACAACTTGCTTTGGTTGAAGTTTTTGTTTGTAATTGCTCAACTTCAGCATCTTAGTAGCTGAAGCTTTGTTCTGTATTTGCTAAACTTTAACATGTTTTAGCTGAAACTTTGTTCTGTATTTGCTGAACTTCAGCATGTTTTAGCTGAAGCTTTGTTCTGTTTCTGATGAACTTCAAGGCTGAAATTTATTTTGTATTTGCTGAATTTCAGCATTCTAGGAGCTGGAATTTTTGTTTATATTTGCTGAACTTCAGCATTCTTAGAGCTGAAGTTCTAAACAACAATGAATTTAGTAGATCATGATTAGCAGCAATTGATGTTGTTTATCTCAAAGATTAAAGAATGAAAAATATTTTCGACATGAAAACAAGTTATTACAGATTAATTAAAACCAAAAACCAAAAATCAGTGTGCCTGTAAAGCTAAAAAATCTAAGAGGTTAAATTATAGTGAATAAAACCAAAGTGAACATAGTGGGACAAACAGATATATATGAATCATCAGAGGCTAGAAAGCACAACAATATCTCAATCTTCGGCATTCAGAAAACGAAGGAGGAGGAAGAAGAGGTCTAAAGTTGTTTAAACAATGGGTACAAGTTAAAACTTTTAAAAAAATAGGTATAGGTTAAATGTGAGCAACCAAATAGGGTGCCCCGTGCAATTTTTACGATTGCTTAGCGCTGCAATCGTACGTAAATCAAAATGCTTAAAGTTAAAAGCACACTAAGGACTTGATGAGAACAAAATTTTAGTGCCAATCAACCGTGCACATAAGGCGCGCACGTAGAAAAGGCCCAACTAGGATTTGGACTTGGGCACTTTAGTTCTAATGGGGCTTTTGCATCCGTATCTATTTTTTGTGTCACGTTTTAACTTATATCCGCTTTGTAAAAAAAATTGCAAGCGTACCCGCTTTTGCTCATAACTTCAACATACGAGGTTGAAGTAGCAAAGGCAATCACGCAAAACTTCAGCATTCTAGTAAACAGACCTGAAGTAGCTAGCGAACTTCACTCTAGAGCTGAAGTTTTTGTCTTTGTAACTGGGGAACTAACTTCAACTCTAGAGCTGAAGTTTGTCTTTGTAACTGGGGAACTTCAGCTCTAGAGTTGAAGTTTTTGTCTTTGTAACTAAGGAACTTCAGCTCTAGAGCTTAAGTTTTTGTTTTGTAACTCGGGAACTTCAGCAAGTTTTTGTCTTTGTAACTGGGGAACTCAGCTCTAGAGCTGAAGTTTTTGTTTTGTAACTCGGGAACTTCAGCTTTAGAGCTGAAGTTTTTGTCTTTATAACTGGGGAACTTCAGCTCTAGAGCTGAAGTTTTTGTTTTGTAACTCGGGAACTTCAGCTTTAGAGCTGAAGTTTTTGTCTTTATAACTGGGGAACTTCAGCTCTAGAGCTGAAGTTTTTGTCTTTGTAACTAGGGAATTTGTTTTGTAACTGGCGAACTTCAGCTTAACTGGCAAACTTTAGCTCAGCGAGGAAAATTGCTGAAGTTATTTAAAAAGTGGGTACAAGTTAAAAGTTTAAAAAAAAAACGGGTATAAGTTAAATGGGGGCGACCAAATAGGGTGCCCCGCGCAATTTTTACGTTCTAATTGCAGCTTTTTTGACACTCAGCGGTCCATCCGCCATGGTCATTACACTTGCTAGATTACTTGTCAGTGGATAATGATCAAGACAAGTATGCAGATGTGGCATACAAGTGTAGGGAAACAACATAAATGCAAAACTTAATGTAGAAAAAGCAAACTGTGGAGAATATTTCATGGATACAGAGGAAGCTAACATAACACAAATTAGCTCATCGAGAACACTAGTCCATAAAAGGAAGCAATTTTATTCAGAGGTCCACACACGGAGGAAAACAAGGCTACTGGAACCCCCCCTGTTTCTCGATGTCATGCAGTAATTGAAAGAATTACAGTTGTCCATTTCCGGAAGGAAAGGCCGTCTTTTTGATTGGCCAAGGAACCCCTGCCATCACTGCCTCGATGTCTTTAATCTTCCGGGGACATTTGGTCATGTTAATGCATCCATTGGCAGTAACACACTTCAAGGACAAAAATAAACTTTTAAGAAACAGGTATAACTTGACAAAGGCGAAGAAATAATAAAAGAACCAAATCCAAGTTGATATGCACATTATGTAGAATTTATTCCAACAACACCAAAGAAATTAAATAAGTTCAGCAAACACACCACATCACTTTCAATTCTGACTCCACCAAAAGCTCTAAATCTGTCGATCTCTCCATGATTGAAAAACTCAGACACCGATGGACTCTCCAAGGCAGGAAGTAGTAAGGCATCAATGAAGTAACAACCAGGCTCTACAGTGATCACCTAAGAATAATCCACAAGATTAGCATAACAAATTAACCAATATAATCATACAAAATGTAAGGCAACAATCTAAAGAGCGTAAGTAGATTTTCTAGTGTCAGTGAGGATAAGAAACTTTATCGCAGGTTGAGGTCTTGAAGATACACTAAAAGTGGCCCATCAACGTCTAGATTCCATGAATTACTTTGATATGGACTATTTCAATTCCCAAGCATGTTTTTTAATATTTCTTCAAGTTATTTCACCAAAAAAATAGAAAGTCCACTAGGTCAATAATCGCTTGAATTTATCATTTTTAATTGCAGCAATAAGCTTAGACTTGCCAAGTAAATTTTAAGACCATCAACTAATGTGGATGTTGTTGAAGAGGTCATTTCCTTTGATAAACCACACCTGAAAAGACAAGTGTATGCTTCAAGAAGTACAAAAGATACACTAAAGCATAGTTCAATTCAGCTTTAACTGAAAACACATTGCTCCTTGATTCAGATCTACTAAAAAACAAGTCTTCGAAAAAGCATGAGCATGCTGCCTTTATTTAGCGATAATTCATTGATTGCTTCGAAGATGGGTGAATTATCAAGAACCACATTAGTGGTTATTCAGGGAGAGTTTACGAAATAGTAATTTTTACCTAGATGTTTAAATCTAATATATAATGTCACTCAAATATAGACTACTGACCATTCCCTCTAAGAGCTTTCTGCTAGTACGTAGAGAGCTCAATCCAGGTTCTTTTGGTCTTTCAGCTCCCTGAAATTGTAACCAGTTATTCACTTCTCAATTATATCCAGAGAATATATGAAGAACTGCATGCTACTTATCAATGGAAGACATTTATCTAAGAAAAACTAAACCTTCAAGTAACCCCCAGGATCATGAGTATCAATTCCAAGAAGGTGCCCCAACCCATGAGGCATGAAAACAGCACCAAGTCGCTCGGTCATCATTTTATCGACATCCCTTAAATCAAAGTAAAGAAAGCCCTTTCCATTTTAGTTATTCCAGACTCTACAGGAAAGGCTCGTTAGAGACAATAAGTCAACAAGGGAATAGAAGATACCCAACAAGTAGGTGCCCTTCCTTCAGTGATTCCAAGATGATCTTTTCAGCTAATCTGCAATTCATGGTGAAATACAAGTGAGAAACAAGCTAAAGTAACTTCAAGTAAAGGAAGATATCCATTCCATGATGTAACCTACAGTTAGAACCCCATGTCACCTAATTTGTGGCCGGAATAAACACCAATAGATGCAGATACGCCTTCATTTTCTACAGAATAATTTTCCTCTATGGTTTTCAATTAGCTTAAACTATGACTTTTCATAGCATCTCATTGTTTCCAACAAAAGGTAGCTTCAAATTGATCATTCAGGGGGCAGTTTCACCGATTTTCACGGTAAAATAGGACACATATTAATTCATCTTTCAAGAAAAAGTTCACGACTTAGAAATTACATGGAAAAAGAAAATCTGTAAGGTTGCAGCTTTCACATTCAAAATAGTGAAGAATATTGGAAAAAGTTCAAACAAAACAGCTAGGAGAAACTTCAGCAATTTTCAGTGTTAGCTTTTCCTTAATAATAGTTCTGAAACTTGCACTATAAACTTATTGCCGGACATTGATCCAATGTTTTTCTTGTGTGTGTGTTNACAGAGCTACAAACTGCAAATATTCATTCTTCAGGCCAAGCAGCACCTTTTACTCTTTCAAATTAAACAAACATGTACGGAAATGTGTGATGTAGATTGTTTGTTTACATCGTAAGAAAGAAAACTAATTTTCTGAGGTTTGTGGTAAGGGGTGTGTATTATTATACCCTCCATTCTGATTTTGTTGTCTAGCGAAGTTTACATGACTCTCAAAGATAAAAACATTACATCAACAATTTATCAAGTCAGAATGTTAATGGTGGAACACTTTATGACAAGTGAAGCCAAATGCGTGTACATAGATTACTCTTTTTGTTTATCTGGATATTTATCTATTTATTTTCCTCGATAAAAGTTTTATCCATATATGGAGCTATTGGGAAGGTGGGACAAACGATCTTCTGTTTTGCACATAATAAGTAAAGAGATATTCCACCTTATAAAAGTGAGCATCGTTTTGACATCCTCAAAAAGAAACAACATTCAATTTGAAGTTGATGGGACAAACTCTAAATTGTTAGCTTAGTGACCTAAACAAATATAGAATCAACTGATTTTGTGAAGGGATTAGGAAGAGCATATCATGATTCATGTCTGTTTGCTAAGTGATCTAAGTTCTGCCATTAGCTTTTCTAGTAATTCTAAGTATTGATTTTGACGTCAGAAAGGGGAAAACGAAAAGATGATCCCAACAACTTATATTCAAACTCAAAATTTGACTGCAAAGTCGTACTTATGCATATCGACCCAGCTCACTCCAGGACTCATGGCAGAAATGACAGCATCATGAGCGTCGAGGACAGCCTGCAAATAATACTGATTTTATAATAATGAAACAATTGTTAAATTCCACGATGAACTCAAAACACATGAACCTTGGAAAATCACATTCAGAGGTCCTATAAGCTTCATATTCTGTCATAATACAGGCCTTACCAATGAGACAAATGAAGGTAGAAGGCTCAGAGAGGTATATAGTTTGCATCAGGAGTTCAGGGACGTTTCCAAGGCGGGGTTTCAGTCAAATTAGGGGAACTCTAGAGTCTAAAATCTGTAGTTTGATCCTAAACCAAATAATGCATTTTCTTAATAGAAGGAAAATCTAACCAGTTCACAAGCATACCGTGTGCACCAATTACATTTATTCAGAAACTGCACAATGCAAAACATCAACTGGAAGTAATACAAATGAGATGCACATTATATTCCCATCTCAAGGAGGTATGAAAGCATTATCCTATTCTGCACAGGGGAGGATACTCACAGTATATACAAGTGACTGGTCACGAGTAAATTTCCCATTTACCTGCAAATCCACAAGTGGACATAAGGAATATAAGCTGCAATTATAAGCTACACTTAAGGGTTTCAAGACGGAGGAGGACCAATTTCAGGTTACAGCCAAAACACACAGGAAGCTGCATCTAGTATAGATGGTCACTACTATATAGTAAAATAATTGATACTTGAGCAATTTTTAAGTGATCACAAGAAGAGGGGCAGCGATGCGGAGAGGGTATCCAAGCACACATATTCAATGCTGAGTAAGAGCTTTCTAAAAATTAAAGACCAATATTTACATTTAAGCATCAATTTCTAATTCTAAAGTCTAAACCAATACTGTCTGCTAGCAATAAGTACTTACTGGCACATACACACAAAATGCAAGAGCCGGTCATGCAATGGCTACTCAAATAACAGCTAAAATTGGAATAAAAGCTTAGTGCTTAACATGAAAGATCCTCACTATCTAAACTTTGGATAAGCAATAAGCAAAAGAAAAATGAACAGACTGAAAGACATCCAAACAAATGCAAAGCAGAACAGTGAACCAGCAAATTATCACAAGATAATTAATGTGGAATGGTAAACAATATTACAGTGTGCTTATTATGTTCAGGGTATATGTGGTCCACATTTCCTCCAGGAGAGTGACGTGCATATAATTTTCATGTGAATGTTTATTGTTATTATACTTCTATAAGGCACTCGATATAAGAACTTTCACAAGCAAGTTGCAACATGATAGTATACTTCAATGTGCCCACAAAATGTTAAGGACACATGCACTCACTGGAAATGAACAAGTTATGTCAGACCCATAAAAGTGGTATTCAGCTCCCATATCAAGAAGGGCCATATCTCCCTCTCGCAAGGTCTGCAGAAAAGGAAAAGTGTAATGTTAGTGTGGATATATCCATTAGTTGAACCCTTATATAACTCAGAATAGTGGAAGCCTGTTATAGGAGATCATATTGACACAATGTCTGACTATCAGCATACAGCAACAGATAGATAACTGGGTTCCAGGTTGATGACCTTTCCACAGACATTCAAGGTAATCATCTATACCCCACCAAAAGGCGAAGATGGACACAACACCAATATCAACCATAGTTGATATAGATAACAACGAAGCACTTGATTTATGTTTGTCCCCGAAAAGAGACAAGTTCTTTTACAACTTCCATGCAGATCGGAAGACCAGCAGTAAAGGAGGGATACCACATATTAAACAGAAAAACACAAATAACATACCTTGTCATTTGGAGCTGCTGCATGACCATAATGGAGTACAGCACTGCAATAGAATATGGTAGCGTTAGCTGATAATTTGAAAATTGATCTCAAATCTAGTTTTGTCTCTTTACAGAAACAACTCTACCTCAACCCTGAAGCTAGTTGGTGTTGACTCTTAACCATTCACATATAAGATAAATCGATCTCTAATTTGGTTGATAAAACCTAGTTCCCATAGTTTAACAATGACAACAACAACAACATACCCAGTATTATCCCACATACCCAGTTTAACAATGGTTATTTGTATTTCTAATGGTAGTATTTGGACAGCTATAAGAACAAATCTAAGTGACATCCCTGATCTTGAGACATCGTCTAGAATCGGGAGAGAGAATATAAAGAGACTAAAACAATGCTTCCTACTTTTCTTTCTTTCCAAATGACCCACTACCCTATTTTAAAATTTACTTCGCTTCTCAAATAAGGTGAGATGTGAGAACCGCCCCACCTAAAAGCATAAATTTTAGAGGATGGGAAAATTTACTCAGTTATTCATCCCTCGAGCATGTTCTATGATGGCAGCAGCCTAAAGCACACATAATGTATTAAGCTCATTCCAAAGTCAATAAAAATGCTTATAAGAAGGTAATTACATCATTCTTTATAAATAAAAAAAGAAGAAAGAATTTCATCTGCAGAATTACAATTGGTTGAAAATTTGACCCATTGGGTCAGTCTCATTGGTCGCCTGGAAGGAGGTGTTCTGAAGGAAGCCACTCAGCTTACTTAAAAGCCTACATATACTAGATAATGTACTTCCAGCTCTCCTCCACAACAATGCAGCCTAGAGCATGTCTTTTGAGTCAATGTAGGACAGACACACACATACACACAAAAAACATATATATATTGTGCATAGACACCAAAGACTAGCTCATTTCGCGATCTTTAGGTTACATAGAAGTTAGTGTGCCAGCTACTACGTATACCATCCATTAAACAGTCAACATTCTGAAAAATCGGCTCGATGATTTACAATTTTTATATTTACAGTGCATCACTGCTTCAAATGGAAGTGCAAGGAAAAGCAAACTTACCTATTGTCACCAGTAGCACATATGCATGTGTATGAACAATGCCTACAACCGCCATACATGTAGGTGTGGTGAAGAAACATGCTTTCTAACTGATACTCTTTCATCCCCACTTTTGTTTTCCTCATAACCTACACAAAAGAATGCAACTGGTAATAAAAAGCTAAGCGAAGAGTTGGAGAGCAAATATTATACTAGGACACACCATAGCTAAGAAACACAAAAAGGAGACATTGAAAGAAAATGACATTAAAGATAATCCACAGAAAATTATGGAAAGAGTAAGTGATATACTAGGAATGAGCTGTGTCTTCAATAGCCAGATTAACTATAACTGGAGTGTGGAAAGCATTACTAAAGCAAGGGTATTACTAAGATCATTCAAATGCTTTCACACCATTATATAGTATAAGTCTTTCCTTTAGAGAGAAAAAGAAATACTGAGAGCCTTCTAACACTTGGAGATTGGTTTCTTATTTGATCAATATTCCAACACATTAGTGCTTGACTGACACCAATCAAGGTCAACCTAATCTCAACCAATTGAAGCATCACTCTCTTACTAGTTACTAAAGAGCCTACTGACTAGGACGACTCAAAATAAGAATCAAAGAAAAACACCCCTACAATACAAAATATTTACGCTTTTCCCCCAGATAAGTAATGCGAAAAAGCAAAGATTTGCTCATTCCTCAAAAGATTAGGGCATGCTTCTGTTTATTTACCCCTAATTACCAACATAAATATGTTTGCATTTTACGGTTTTTTTTTTTTTGGGGGGGGGGGGGGGGGGGGAGAGATTATAGTTTGATGAATGTTCTGCACTCCAGAAAGAATCAAAGTCAGCAACCTTCATGGTGTGTTGACTTGCAAGTTAATATATCTCAACATTTGACTCTCAAAAGCATAAAAAATGTATAAGAAAACATAAAGGCCATAGCCAAAAACTTTGTAAGCTTTTCTTTGAAGCAACATGTCTCAACTTCCACTGTGTCTTGGCAAAATATTCTTTTTGATAACTGAGAAATCACTGAGGGCTAGCTAACGCATGGTTCGAAACTCTGTGGATAATGGGCCTGCAGATTCGAACCACTACACTTAAATATCAGGTGACTTTTGGTCTATAGGAAGATTCAAACTCTTGGTATGCACATAATCAAAATAGCACGCGGTATGCTCTGCTGAACCAAAGCCTTGGGGGTGGGGGGGGGGGGGTCTTG